>CAKNXH010028956.1:0-32579 GCA_932178445.1 Andricus quercusramuli | reverse complement strand
GACTTGTTTTTCATTTGTTCAGAGATAAGGTTTTTATTAATAACTTACTTCCTCAGCAAGACCAATTCGCGCACCAGAGTTGGCTGAGAAATAGATACGAGGAATTCCAAGTTGCCTGGATCTTTCGGATGCTCTGCAGAACAGCATATCTTCAGTCATTCCGAAAGAGCCGATGAGATGAGTAAGGTCGTTGGCGATTAAAATAATATCCCTGCCAGTTGGACATTCTGGAGTGTAAAGGGTTAATTTCCAAGCGACCATACCGACGTCGTTTTCTCCAGGTAAACGCTTAAGTTCAACAAGATTGTCTCCATCTAAAACCAGCTCCGCAATGTCTACGAGAGGATTTGGCATTGTCAAGTTTTCTGAAAAGGAGCAGAGTGTGAAGCAATGTGATTATTGAATCTTACTAATAAATAAAGAAATAAATTCGAACATGCAAGAATTCAAGTATTTAAATGAAACCATTTTAATCTCAAAGGTTCAATATTGTACAAATGCAATGCTTTCCATATTTAAACAAATCTACAAATGAAAAGCCTATAAAATTGTGCAATTACAAGGCGTTCAAACACAAAATTTGAAATAAAAGTTTATGGTCTTGAAATATTCAATTTCACACGATATTAGTTCAAAAGTGTCCAAATTATAAACTATCAAAATTCACATTTGATCCCTTTTAAGCGCACCTAATTTAAGATTGTCCAATTAAGAAAATTTAAATCTGAAACGATTTGATTTTCATCATTCCGAAGTAAATATTAATAATCTAGGTATTAAAAGGTCTTCACTGCTAATTCTGCAACATTGTACAGGGTTCGCAGTTGTTTACAGGTTAACCTACCATAGCACAACAATTTTTAATATTTTTTGAAATCTAATAATTGATTACTAAAAATGCCGATTTCCATTTCTTTAAAATGTTTGGAATATAACTTTTTTAATATCTCATCCTCATAAAAAGGTATTAGTTTTATGTAAAACTATACTTCGTCTGTTTCCAGCATATCTCCTGTGAACGTCTCAATGAATACGATTAGACTTTTCATTTAAAAGTCTACGTGCACAGATGGTATTCTCCAAACTGTGCATGTCTCGATTAATGTAATCACTCTTCACCTATAAGTCCACGTTCTAAGAGAAGTAATTTTTTTACCACATATGAATCAAGAGAACAATCTTCTACAGAAACATGAGTTAGTTCAAGGAAATGAGTTTAAGCCGTTTTCCAAACTTGTCACTTACGCCATTAATTAGAAAAAATTTCTTCACTATTTTCGGATGCCATTCAACTGGAAATTTGTTTTTCTTAAAGAACAACTATCGCCGATGTAATTCACAAAGTTAATTCTTCAAAGGATTTTGTGTTGAAAAAAAATTGCATCGCTCAAAAAAAGTCCGTCTCTCCCAGTTTTTCATTTTTGAATTCTGAATTTTCAAGAATTTGATTTTCTAATACTTTCAATCCTCCACTTTAATGATTCTGCAAGAAAAATTGAATTGGAATATGTATCATCCGTACATGTGGACTTTCAAGTTGGAAATCTGATCATATTGAGATTGTGGATACTTGGTCTTTTAAATAAAAAGTCTAATTCTACTAAATGATACGCGCACAGTTTGGAGTCTCCCATACGTGCACGCAAACTTGTAAGTTAATCATTTTATCTTATTAATTGAGACGTATAAAGTTTTGAGGGTACCATCTGTACACGTGGACTTGTAAGTTGAGCATCTTATCTTATTAATTGACTTTCAAATAAATTACAATCCTATTAATTGATGCGTGCTTAGTTGGAAGTCTTCCATCTGTAATAATTAAGGCGTGCACAGTTGGGAGTATCCCATCTGTGCACGTGGACTTGTGTGTTGAAAAACTAATCGTATTAATTGAGACGTGCATAGTTGCTGCGTCGACAGCTGTACCCCTCGCAAATTGAGACGTGCACAGTTGGGAGTCTTCCATCTGTGCACGTGCACAGTTGGGAGTGTCCAATCTATGCACGTGTACTTGCAACGTTAAAATCTGATCGTATTATTTGAGACGTGCACAGTTGGGAGGGTACCATCTGTGCAGTTTTACTTTAAGGCGTGCACAGATGGTACCCGAGCAACGGTTACCATGCACAGGTGGGAGAGTCCCAACTATGCACGTCGAAATGTAGACATGCACAGACAGCTGGTGCAGAGTTGCGCCTGTGGCCAACAACGTGCACAGTTGTATCAGTGGCCACCGACGTGCACGGATGCGCTCGTGCATAGTTGTTCCGTGCACATTTGTACCCTTCTCAGATAAATTTAGTGCGCGTACTATATTAAATTAAATTTAAACCGCTTCAATTCTCCAACTTTTCAAATAAAAATATTGCATTTTCAACAAGGTTAAAGAATTTTTCAAACAAAAACAATTAATTATGACCCAGCAGTTGAATTTTCAACTTAAAAGGGTCAATTTTCAATAAAAAAATAGAAAAGTCTAATTTTCAGTTGAAAAATCAATTTTTCACAAAAAAATTGTCAACCAAAGTGATGAGCTTTCAACTAAAATGATGAATGTTTAACTGGAATTGCTGAACTTTTAATCAAAAGGATGAATTTTCTAACAAGAAGATCAATTTTCTAAGAACAAAGACGATTATTTATTCAACGAAATATATGAATTCTCGAGTACCAGTTGAATTTTCAACTAAAAAAGAGAAATTTTGAACTAAATAGTTGAATTTTTAGTTGAACAAAAATTTTCAACTACATAAAAAACGAATGTTTGATTAAGGTGATGAATTTTTAACTAAAATGATGAATCTTCAACTGGAATACCTACATTTTTATCTAAAAAGACGAATTTTCAAACCAGAAGATTAATTTTCAAACAAAAAAAATGAATTTTTACCAAAAAATACAATTATTCAACAAAATATACGAATTTTCAACTGAAAAAAAAAACAATTTTCCACCAAAAAATTGATTTTTCCACCATATGGTTGAATTTTCAGTTTAAAAATATTAATTTCTTAACAAAAACAAACAACAAATTTTCCACCAAATTAATGAATTTTCAACTAAAATGATAAATATTTAACTGGAACATTTTCAACGAAAAGATGAATTTTCATACAAAAAGATTTATTTTCTACCAAAAAGACGATTATTCCACAAAATAGATGAATTTCTACAGAATAGATCAATTTTCAACCAATGAAGACAAATTTTCAACCAAATAGTGGAATTCTCAGTTAAAGAAATTTATTTTTTACAACAACGAAAATTTTTAACCAAAGTGATGAATTTTCAACTAAGATGATGCATGTGTACTGGAATACTTGAATTTTCAACCAAAAAGATGAATTTTCAACTAAAGAAGAAATATTTTAACCCAAATAGTTGAATTATTAGTTTAAAAAATTAATTGTCCACCAATGAAAAAACAATTTTTCGACTAAAAGGATGAATTTTTCAAACAAGATTTATTTTTTACCAAAAAAGACAATTAATTAAATAACTTATGTTTCAGCAAAAAAAAACATTTTCGACTTGAGTAATGAAATTTTAAACCAGCTTTACTTTCAAATATAAAGATTAGTTTTCTACGAAAAAAGAAGATTTTTCAACGAAATAGTTAAATTTTCAAGTAAAGAAGAAATATTTTCAACCAAATAGTTGAATTATTACACAAAAAACTATTTTTCAACTAAAGTGATAAATTTTTAACTAAAATGATGAATCTTCAACTAAAATACTTTAATATTTTCAAATTAGAAGATCAATTCTCAAAAAAAAAAAAGATTAATTTTCTACCCAAAAAGACGATTATTCAACAAAATTCATGAATTTTCACGAAATAGTATTTTCAACTGGAAAAAAATCAACCAAAGTGATGAACTTACAAATAAAATGATAAATGTTTAAATGTAGTTGCTGAATTTTCAATCAAAAAGATGAATTTTCCAACAAGAAGATTAATTTTCAAACAAAAAGATTAGTTTTCTAACAAAAAAGACGATTATTCAAGAAAATACATGAATTTTCGAGAACTAGTTGGATTTTCAACTGATGGATCTTCAACTGAAATACTTTGTACATCCCCCACATTTGTGCACAAACTTTTAAAAACTTCAGGTCAAAGCATTGCAGGAGTTACGATTCCTCAAGATTACATTCTAGCTTCTTTTGATGTAATTGCTATGTTCCCAAACATTGCTTCAGATAAAGTAAAAGAATCAATTGAAAAAAAGATGGGACTGCATAAAACAACAACACTACAATTCCATTTAAACAGTTTATTGAAGCAATCGTTTTTTTTTCATTCCATTTATTTTCAATTTTATGGCAAATTTTATATAGAAAAATTTGTAACACCGATAGGATCTGTTCTCTCGCCTATTTTAGCTGAAATTGTCATGGAAGACTTAGAAAATACAGTTTTTAATAACACGCTGATAAGATTGCAATTGGAAAAAGAAAATGAACTAAATTTTGTAGACTTTAACTTGAATTCAAACAAATGATGGTAGAATTATAACTGATTGGTATAGCGAACCATCATTTTCAGGACGCACTTTGCGTTTTCTTTCAAATCATCCGATACAAATGAAAATTGCGATTGTAACAAATATATTTGGTAGAGCTATAAAATTATCACATCAAAATTTCCATAGAAAAAATATTGAATTATGCAAACAGATCCTTTTTTTGAACCACTATCCACCTTCGTTCATTGAAAAACATATAAACAACTGAATTCATAATTCAATCACGAAGGAATAGTAAGGAGTGGTATCACCCTATGTGTTTGGTGAGCAAAGGTGGGACAAGCGACGTCCAAGAATTCGTTAATGCTTGCCACGAATGAAAACTCGTATGCTGGCGCGTGCACATGCGCAGAGCTGTTTTCGCAGTTACACCCACTCTCCTATGTTATATTTTGACATCTCGATGCACATGTAGGTTATGTTCGATTGTTTATGTTCGTTCAATACGAAACTTTTTCGTATTGAACGAAACTTCTAAACTATTTATAAACTACTCGAAACTTCAAACGCGTGTTGACATCGTTGGCATGGAAAACGCCAGTGCGCATGTGCACGGGCCAGCATACGAGTTTTCATTCGTGGCAAGCATTAACGAATTCTTGGATGTCGCTCGTCCCACTCCCCACTTACAGGGACACTACTCCTTACTATTCCTTCGTGATTCAAATCAGTGAGGATGGCTTGGTTGTCTCTTTCCTAATTCTCTCCCTCTTTTTTCCTGTTTTATATGTTTGTCTCTAATGAGCCGATTACAATGTTGTTTCGAAACATATTTTGAGGTCCTTCTATGCAATTCTTTTTGTATATATTGAACTTTTTCATATATTTTTTTTTTCACAATATGTTTCAGTCTTTTTGTTCAAAAATAAAATTTTCAACAGATTGTCATGTCAATATTGTGTCTGCTTTTCCTGTTAAAAAATGATCTTTCTTTAAATTCCTTCGGCTCGAACGAACACATTCTCATAACGTATCTCGTGCTTCGCACTCGATTTTGTCTACAATGCGAACTCTTCTACATTATGTTCAAAACTATTACAGAAAATGTATATTACATTTATTTATGTAGTTCAGCCTGTGACTGCTTATTCAGATATTGCAAAATAAAGTACAAATTAATTGATCATGATTAATTGAATATTTGTTCCTTATTTTGAATTAACTTTTATTTTCAGCTACCCTGAAAATGTATATCATTTCAACAAATGTATATTATTACAATTCATAATATGCAATATTCATTGGTATTAAAACAGACGTATTTTCATTTTCTTGTTTTTATAATTGAAAAAAATACGCATTCCACACAAAAAAAAAACAATTTTTTATTACACATTTCACTGCAAATTATGTCATTTGTCCATAAATTTAATTTGCTTATTTTCGATTTTACTCGTACGATTTAAACCATAAAACACGCATCCTAGCGTAAACCCAGTGGGCACAAAATTTGAGAACGTAATTGGAACGTCCTAAAAACGTTTCTTGGACGTACAAATCAAAAGACTTTACATGAATGTTTCAAAAACTGTCTTATGTCAGACCAAATAATTTTCTGAAAACGTTTCATGTTCCAAATATGTCCTTAAAACGTCTCTGGGACGTTGTATGTTTAAGGCACGTTATTTTGACGGACTTACGACGTTTCTGAGCCGTTCTAATAACGTTCTTCAAACGTGTCATTTTTCCAAGAAGTTAATGTTTTGTCAGGTAAGAGATGTAATTTAACCCCGAACGTAGCAAAAACGGTGTTTTTTGCACTTTTAGGTTAGGATATCTCAAAAACCTGAGATGATGAAGAAATTCTACGGTCGGATTCGGATTCAGCGCACCAAAAACCTTCGGATAAGTATTGTCTCGTTTCTGCGTTATTTGTTTTTTGAAATTTTGTAGGCCTGTGTTTTTTACAAAAAAAAAAAAAACGATTATTCAACAAAATACAAGAATTTTCACGAAATATTTGAATTTTCAATTAAAAAGGACAAATTTTCGACCAAAAATTAACTTAAAAAAAAAATTCAACCAAAGTGATGAATTTAAACTAAAATAATGAATGCTTAACTGGAAATGTTGATTTTACAATCAAAAATATTAATTTTCCAACAAGAAGATTTACTTGCAAACAAAATGATTAATTTTTCTACCAAACAATATGATTTACTTAGACGAAATTGTTGAATTTTTAGTTTAAAAAATTAATTTTCCACCTGAGAAAAGATACATTTTCGACTGAAGTGGTAAATTTTCAACTAAAAAAATCTTCCCGCTTTGCGGGCACATTCTCACCGCGCGCGGCTCGCTTCGCTCGCAAGTTTGAGCGCGCCTAGGGCGCGCACCTGTTGGATCTCGCGCTTCGCGCTCGATTAGGTATTCATCTCGCGCTTCGCGCTCGATGATATGTTTATCTCGCGCTTCGCGCTCGATAGTGTGTTCACCTCGCGCTACGCGCTCGGACACATTTACCTGACGCTTTAAACTTGGTTCTTCTATAGGTTTTCGCACATCGTGTGCTCGCTATTGCGCGCTTCGTGGGCTATTACTCTCATCGTTATGACTTGCTTTTGGTTTAATTACGTCAGTTTTACATAAAAAGAAGAAATAATTTACTTAAGGTTCTATCGACCTTAAGGAACACATTCTCATCAAGACACTCGCGCTTCGCGCTCGATATTTGCTTTCAAAATCATGTAAACCTTGCGCTCCACGCTCGTTTCTGTTCATCGTATAATAGAAACGCAAAAGTTTGAGCGCGCTTGCGGCACAAGATTTGTTCGTCGCGCTTCGCGCTTCGTTGCTTCGACAACGACGACAACGACAGACAGACACCGACGTAAAAACTATTTTTTCTGACTCAGGGGGTCTCAAAACGTCGACATTTGATGGAATCCGCGAAAGTCATTTTTCACATAAAACCAATACCTCCTCATTAGGATGAGAATGTAAAAATACAAATTTTCAAGTACCGTGAGCATTAATGATAGTTATTTTATTGTTTTAATGGTTAGAAATAGTATTGAGAACATGAAAACAATGAGATATTTTGAAAAAACACACACGAGATGAAAAAGAAAATAAATAAGCAAAGTTTTGATGAGAATGTGCCCACTTATCGGGCTGATTTTTTCACTGTTAATGTAATTTTTACAAATAATACAAAAACTATACATCCTATCAAAAAGTGACCAATAACAAATTTGTAGATCTTTTTTGAGTGCATAATTTTTGTTCAATTATTTATTGTCGTTACTTGCATAGTTTGTCCGCAAAATTAAATTTTTGGATTTTTCATTTTTTTTTGTGCAATAAAAATGTGAATTTTCAATTTTTCAAGAAAATTCAAAAAGTCGTTATGATACCCTTGTAGGACGTGCAAAAATAAACACTTTTCTTATCTTGACTTTTTTTCATACCGTGCGTTGTTTGGCTCAAAATGTTAATTTTCGTTTGTTTTTTTGGATTTTGAAAATCCTATAGCTCTGACAATTTTACTTTTATCGAAAAAAGTCATGAGGATAAATTGTTCAAATTTCCATGTGCTATGAAGAGCCGTAAGTAGAAATGTCAAATTTCGAAAAAAAATTGTCACAAAAATGTCAAAAATGCTCTAACTTTTCGAAATTTTGTCCAAAATAGCTGGCTGACGAACTCGTCCTTTCTTTCCACACCCTTGTGAAGTGTGCCAAGGGGCAATCCAATCGGATGATTTTTTCAAATGTTATCGTGTTTACAGACTACAACGACGACAACGACGCCAACGACGACAACGACAGACAGACACCGACGTAAAAACTATTTTTTCTGACTCAGGGGGTCTCAAAACGTCGACATTTGATGGAATCCGCGAAAGTCATTTTTCACATAAAACCAATACCTTCTCATTAGGATGAGAATGTAAAAATGAACCTTCAACCGGAATACATTTGAAGTAATAAAAACTGAGCTGCAAATTAAAGCACCCAAAGGTGGAACTCTTGAATTTTAAACTTTTAAAATTGATATTTCAAAGTTTTTTAATTCAAAAATTTTGCATTGGAAGGCTCGATAATTTACACGCATAACATGAAAGCTACTAACACTTTTCAACTGAACAATTTTAAACTAAATGTAGTTAAACTGCCCAAAAAAAATTAATAAGTTTTCATAAATTGCAGACCAATTTCAAGCTACAAATATTAAAAATTGAACACTTACATTTTTTATAAGCTGATCACTTCTTAAATTGAAATTTAATTATTTTTATTTTAAATAGTTTAAAAATCCTTAAAATGCTTCAACATTTTACTTCAAAATCCTGAAAAATCTACATGTTGTTTTACATTTGTGCACATTTTTAATAATTTTTGGATTTTTCCCAACATTGCATAGTTTAAGAATCCTGCCAAATTCAAGAAATTTCCTTAAAATCTTCCAAATTCATTTTTCACACTTTTGAAAATCTTTCTAAATATTTTAAAAATCCTTAAAACGCTTCAACATTTTATTTCGAAACCTTGAAAAATCTACATGTTGTTTTGCATTTTTGCACATTTTAAATTATTTTTCAATTTTTCTCAACATTGTTTAAGAGTTCTGCCAAATAAAAAAAAATGTTCTTTGAATCCTCCACATTCATTTTTGACCATTTTGAAAATCTTTCTAAATGTTTTTAAATATTCTCTGAAAATTAATTTCTCAGAATAAAAAATATTTTCAATTTTTTAGGAATGTCAAGGAAATGTTTTTTATTCTTTTAAAGCCTTTCACAATTTTTTAAAAAGTTCTAAAATTTTTTGTTCGAAAACTGCAAAAATCTATATTTTGTTTTAAATTAAGCTGTGAGCTATTCACATCGAAATTTGGGTACGGATCGCCGGATCAACTAAAAATATTGTTTATCCAAAATCTTGGATTACGAATCTAAAATAAATGATATCATAACTGGAAAAGATAAAAATTTAACTAATTATTTTTAAAAAATGGTTGAAATCAAAATGGAGCAGATTATTTTTCTAAAAACTTGTAACATTCCGGGTCAAAAAATAAGTTCACAGTCATTTCCCGGTTTTCTCCGGTCTCATAAAATTCACAATCTTTTTCCGGTTTCCCGGTCCAGCAGCCACTCTTGTATTTACTAAATTTATAGCAAATATATTTTGTTTATAACGGTCGACCGTTATGAACCTAACGGAAGAAAACTGTCATATTCTTGGTCAAAAATTCAACCAAATTGTTATCTTGATTAGCCTAGAGGTTAGCTTTTTTAACGATGAATCCTTATTCAAATAAATGGACCCTGCTAATAATAAAGCGAAGAGAAAATAAAAACCGAAGTTACTGCTAAGCGTAGCGAATGATTGGCAGAAAAATTCTTGTAATTTATTGCCTAATACTTAATTTCGTTTCAGAATTTTATTTTTATTTTCAAATTATCCGATATATAGATAGATCCGATAGATAATTTTGCATATGTAAAAATCATTAATATCAATTTGAAGAGAGTAGTTTTCATCTGCCCAATTACAGAATATCATTAATAAGTAAGTAACTTTAGCTAATATAGTCAAATTTCCAATGTTGTGCCTAACGTGTATGCGTATTCGCATCGATTGATCAATCGTTCGTTTAAATATTAAAATATTTGTCTATTTCTTATTTTGCGATGTGCCCTTTTTAGATTTCAATAATAATAAGTGATATGATCATTTTGTATTACTTATTATAAAATTAATTATAATTACGTGATTACCAGTATACCAATACCAGTATACCAATATAATATTACTTATAAATTAAATGTTATAAGAAAAAAAATATCTGAATTAAATGCGAGATTATCTTCTTTCTCTTTGGCGACACTGTTGGATCAATCCTGTTACATTTTCTTTTTTACATATTTTTTTGCGCAAATCGTCGAAAATTTGCTTTTGTCTTTTTTCTTTGGATCATAGTTTCTCTAAGCTAATAATAATTCATGTTTTAATGGCCACGAGTTTTTTACCATTCTTGACAAATTAATCGCAGCTTCAAATAATGGGAACAAAATAAAGTAAATTCTCAAATGTAGGGATTATAGGGAGTTTTGAAAAAAGGAGGGAAAGGGAGAATAGGGGACTGACTGACCCATGCAATGTAGGATTTAAATGTATAACAAAAAATTGTTGAATGCTTACTTACAACATTTGAAATTCGAATGATTGAAGAAAAAACATTGAACATTGTTTAAATATTGAGACATTCACTTTGAAATTGTACAAGACTGAGAAATTGAAATTCACTTATTTATAAATTTTCAATCTAAACTTACTACATTTGGGGTGATTTCAATGTAATTATTTAATGAGAGAAGTGATTGTTTCCATTATTTCCTAATGATGTCGGTGGCTTCCATTCCATCATTTTAAATTCTCTTCTCAAAATCATGTAAATGACAAAGCTCATACCAAATATGTAGAAAAGAAACACCCACATTAAAATATTTCTACAATGCATACCAGACGTAATATTTAAATTATTTCACTCCCCAGTAGCTGTAACTACAACGGGATGACATACAATGCGCGAGTCGGCAATCACTGGTGATACGTGCGCTGGTATCCTTCTTTTATATGGGACAACGTTGCGAGAAGGGGCACGGTAGTAAAGCGGGAAACCTGCACTGAGAAAAAAATCCGCTCCTCCCAACACGATGCGTCGTGTTGAGTTTTCGTTTTGCCGTAACACGATGCAAATTTTGGGAGAACACTCCTGTGAGTGTTACGGGAAAACGATGGCATCGTGTTGTGGCAACACGATCATCGTTTTGAGACGTTGCGTTGAATGCAAAGAAAGAAAATGCAAACATGAGAGCCACTGCATTCTTTGAAGTTGCGAGGCATACCCCCACGTTGTTCTTCTCTGTCTCGGAAATTGCAAGTCACTCATAGATACCGTATAATTTTGAATGGAAAGTTGGAAAAAGCTCTTCAATAATATTATTTGCCGTTTTTTCATCTCCAAAGCCTTGCCATCAGGAACGACATTTCTCGAAAATATTATCATTTACACTAGAGTCCCGCTATAGTGGTTCACGCTATTAGTCGTACAAGGAGGTCCAAGGGGGCGAGAGAGAGGCGCTTGCAAGGTCAGTGGAGTTGCGACGTTCACTGTTCGGCGCTATCAGAAGCCACAACAAAAAGAAAGAGAAGAAGAACGGTTTGGAGAGTCCCGAGATAGTGTGAAGCGATTAAGGGTACCCCGAAACGGTCATTTCCATTTCTTTTTTTCACATGCTTTCTCCTGGCAATTATATTTTTAGTTACAAATTTCATAATTTACTTACAAATTTTATAATTTGCTTACAAATTTATAAAATTTGTTTTTAAAAAAACATTTTTTTTAAATGAAAATGCAACTGTTTCGCTGAAAGTTCAACTAATCTGTTGAGACCCCTCTTTCTCTTGGATAAAAACTAATTTTTTAACTGAAAATGTATCCACTCCATTTTAGTTGACAATTGATTTTTTCAAATTGGAAATTCAAATACTGGAGGAAAAGTTGAACCACTTTACTAAAAAGCATTTTAGACTGGAAATTTACCTATTCCGTTGAAAATTCGTTTTTTTTCTGCTTTAAATTAAGTCTTCAACTGAAAATGCAAATTTTCCATTTTTTGTTGAAAATTTATCTGTCTGTTGCAAATGCATCTTCTGTAGTAGCAAAATAATCTTAATGAATTAAAAATTTACTCTTTTTTTATTAAAATGAACCTTTTTGGTCAAAAATGAACTTTTTCGTTGAAAACTTATCTGTCTTTGGAGAAAACTCGTATTTTCGTTTGAAACTTGAACAATTCGGATGAACTCTTTTTTTCTTGACTGAAAAATCTTTATTCGTAGAAGATTCGTATTTTTTGTTCCAATTGATTTTTTTACTGAAAATTTCACTTTTTCACCCTTGTTTAAATATTTGTCCGTGTTAGTTGAAAGTTCAACTAATTGTTTGAAAATTCACGTATTTTGTTAGAAATTCATCTTTTTTGGTAGAAAATTAATCTTCTTCGTTGAAAATGCGCGTGCTTGGTATTAGTATTCATCCTCGTAGGTAGAAATTTCATATTTTTCTGTTGAAAAATCATTTACATTTTTTTGACTATTCATTTTGGCAGGTTAAACATTCGAATATTTGGTTGAAAATCCAACTCTTTGGTTAAAAATTTGAAGATTTTGTTGAAACTTCGTTTCTTTTTACTTTATCATCAGAAAAGGTATTAGATTGGTGTAAAATTTGACCACTCCCCCAGTTTTTGTTAAATGTCAGTGAGCACGAATTTTGAAAAAATTGACAGATTGGATTCGGCTTTGGTTTACTCTCCAAGTATCCTAAAATGAACGTCAAGTTAGTTAGCCAGCCATTAAGGATAAAAATTAAAAAAGTGAGCGCATTTAAAAAATTTGTGAGACCACCTTTTTCAATATTTGTAAATTCTATGTACGGTTATTAGTAGTACTAAAAAATACTAACAATTTACCTTCATGACTCTATTTGAAAACAAAAATTACTGGATTTACGGCATTTACAAAATTCCAAAAAAACAAACAAAAATTAACATTTCAAGCCAAACGACGCACGATATAAAAAAATGTCGAAGAGTTATTAATAATTTTTTGATAGGATGTATAGGAACGAATATAATAATGTAAAAGTACACAAGGTACGAAAAGAATTAAAACAGAAAAATATCTACAAATTTGTTATAAGTTCTTGTTATAAAAATATATTGAGAATAAAAAAATTAACTTTTTGGAAAAAGGACGCAAGCTACAGTAACATTTTATCTAGCAACATTTTTCGCCTAAATTATATCTAAAAATTTGCTTGGAACCACCTGACGCTAAGATGCGTATTTTTAGTTTAAATTGTGAAAAATAATATTGAAAATAAACAAATCAAATCTATGGAAAAACGTCAGAAGTTGCAATAAAATGTTTAATAATGCATATTATGAATTTTAATAATATCTATAAATTTATTGCAATGATATATTCTTCAGGGTAGCTGTGAATTAAAATTGGTGCCAAATAAGGCACAAATATTAGAGTCATCATGAAAAATAAAATTTGCATTTCATTTTGCAATATCTGAATAAGCAATCCCAGGCCGAGATACAGAAATAGTTTTTTTTACAAAGTTTTTTACCGGAAATTTAATTTTTTAATTTTTGTTGAAAATTAATCCTTGTTAGCTACAGATTAGTTTCTTTGATAGGAAACTAATATTGGTGGTTTGAAATTTCCTCTTGTTTGTAGTTAAAGATGCAAATGTTTAGTTCTAAATTAACTTTTTTGTTGAAATTCATATTTTCGACTTGAAAATTCGACAGTTTTACCGAAAATTCGTCCTTCAACTTGAAAATTCAACAATTCGAATTAACTATTTTTTCTTGATTAAAAAATCATTACTTGTTGAAAAATTGTTTCTGCAGTTGAAAACGTGACTATTTTTTGTAATTTTTTTTTATTCAAGTTTTCAATTTTTGGATGAAAATTTGTCATTTTTAGTTAAAAGTTCTATTTTATTGAAAATTCATGTTGCTTGGTAGCAAATTAATCTTCTTGGTTGAAAATTCGTGTGTTTGGTTTTGAAATTCATCCTTGTAGGTAGAAATTTCATATTTTTTTATTCGATTTCTTCAATGATTTACACGAAATTAGTTTTTTTTTTTTTATTAAACTCATTTTCTTCCATTTGATGAACACAACATCTCGCAAGTTAGTTTTTATTTAGATTCCTCTTACTTTAGGATTGTTAACTTCCGCATTTTATACCTTGGAACTGGATATCTTTTTCTAATCACATTTTTTTGCCTCAATTCAGCCACACTTCAGGTCAGGACTGGACTTTTGAAAAATTCTTTTCTTTTCTTCATCGCTCATTGTAAGGGATTAATTGAAAGCAGTTGCAAGAGCAACATCTCACTTAGCAAAATCACTGATGATACATACATTTTAATAATTTTATTGTCTCTCCAACTTCCTGAAATAATTTGTGTACTTCTCATTTTTCTAAATTTTCTTTCAAAAATAAAGTGTCCAATTTTAGACTGTGAAATAAAACATGAGATGCGAGGCCAATAAAGGAGTTGAGTTATACTTCTTAGCGATGTTACACGGAAAAAAAAGTTCATTAAACTTTCTTGAAGTATTACAAGAGTCGGGGATGAGAGCGAACCTTGAACAAATTTTCTATATATATAACTATATATATAACTATATAACTACATATATAAAATAACTCTACAAGAATTCTGTAAACTTTATATTGAACTCCGATTTGAAAAATTTTAATAAAATATATAGAGAAATTCATGAAAGAATGCTGAAAACTTTCGTAGAAATCACAATTGAGGTATTGAAAGTTTGTAATCACATAATTATAAGGATTAAATACCTCAATTCAGTCAAATGTATAGAAAAATTCTTCAAAAAATGTTGAACAATCTCATAGAAATTCGATTCGAAGTATTGAGTGTTTGTGAACTACTTCAATCTAAGATCTATAGACTTCAGTTCTTAAAAATGTAGCTGCGCAGTCGCTACTGTGCGCAGGCAGCGACTTTTCCGCATCGCTCCCGCGTGAAAAAAAAAGAATTCAAGTCTTAGAGAACATTAGCACGCGTTGAAAATTAAAATATTAAGTTTTCCAATAACCGACACATCTCTAAATGGTAAATCCACTACCCGGGTGCACCGGAACGTGCACCAGGTCGTTCAAGACGTCATCTACGAGAACTTTTTTAGAATATAAATTGTATCAATAGCCAAAATAACTACCAATGGTAAGTCGACGATCAGGATGCACCGGAACGTGCACCAGGTCGTTTAGCACGTATTCTACGAGAACTGCTTTAAAATTCAAATTGTGTCAACATCCAAAATAATTAAGTGTTGAGTCGACGATCCAGGTGCACCGAGTCGCGCACCAGGTAGTTCAGCACGTATTCTACGAGAACTTTTTAGAAATTTGAATTGTCTCAACCACCAAATTAACTACCGTCGACTCACCATTGGTAGTTATTTTGGTAGATAAACCTCAAGATTTCTAAAGAAATCATCAAGTCAAGCTCCCGACGATCGTTTTTTTATATTAAGAAAATATGAGAGAAAACAAAGTTTTCATATTTTTGTTTCGGTCTTACGATCCATTTAGAAAAAATTGAAAAACTAAATCGAGTCAAAATTCCTTTTTATTGACTTTTTATTTATATAATCAGAGTCAATCATAAATATACGTCGAAGCGAATGACAACATTTTAAAATTTTGTGAAGTCAGATATCATTATGAAGTTTTAAAAATCATTATGAAGTTTGTAAAAAAAGTATTGGGAAACTATAAAGTCCAAGGAACTTTCACAATATGTTAAAAAAGGTTCATATTTTGTAATTAAAATGCTGTGAAACAGCTAACAAACTGATGTTTTTTTCACAAACTTCATAGTGATTTTTAAAACTTCAGAACGATCTGACTTTACAAAATTTTAAAATGTTGTCATTCGCTTCGACGTATATTTATGATTGAGTTCGATTATTCTCTAAGATGTTTCTTTCTGATGAAGGCCCACAGATGAGGCCGAAACGTCAATAAAAAGGAATTTTGACTGGATTTCTTTTTAAATTTTTTTCTAAATGTATCGTAAGACCGAAATAAAAATATGAAAACTTTGTTTTCTCTCATATTTTCTTAATGGTAGTTAGTTTGGCTATTGACACAATTTAGATTCTAAAAAAGTTTTCGTAGATGACGTCTCGAACGACCTGGTGCACGTTCCGGTGCACCCGGGTAGTGGATTTACCATTTAGAGATGTGTCGGTTATTGGAAAACTTAAGATTTTAATTTTCAACGTTAAAAATTGAAATAGATTCAACTTTTCCCATGTCATATCTTATTTAATCGATTCAAAAAATATAGAATTGGGAATTCAACTTTTAAAATTATTTGCAATGCAAGCCTTTAATTTCATATAACTTATATAAACTTATTCTATATAGCTATATAACATCTTATTAATCTTAAACCTACTAGAATTTATAACCAAAAAAGAATTTGCGATTAAAAATTTGTTCGAAATTTAAAGTTTCCAAAATTTAAAAAATGTTAAAGATCCCGAAATTTGTAATTACCTAAATTTTAAACTAAATTTTCGAAATATGATATTCTTGAAATTACTGACATTATAAATATAAAACTCCAGAAATTTCAAATTTCCGAAATCATTAACCTAGAATTTTCTAATCACAAAAATTTGTCAAACAGCCCTTCACAGCTGTAACTTATATTTTAGATTTTTTTTTTATACTACAAGTTATGTTAGCTGCGAGGTTTTCTCAGGAGCTCCGAATCCGTAGGTAGGGGGTCCGAACCCACAGCGAATAATAATTTTAATAGTGTGCGATTATTTGTGTAGTGATTGTTTGTGTAATAGTAAATAATTATGTACTTAAATATGTGAACAAATATTAAAGCATAATGATAATAATAATGATAATAAAAAGATTTTTTTTTAGGCTAAAAATCGGCCATGATTTTATAGAACTGTTCTCTATAGTTTCGAGGCTTCTCCGATGTAGACTGTATATTTTAGCTGGACTTTTAGATTTTCTAGAACTATTCTACGTTTTTCGCATTTTAGAGAACTCTGTATTAAATTTTGTAGAATAGTTCGATGCAATGTAAAACCAAGAAGATTTTAACTTTTAATAAACTACCCGTCGTATCCTCTACTATAGGACTAGTTCTATAAAATTTAATGAAATTTTTTTTTCCGTGTATCTTTTCCTTCCTGCTTAATGGATCTAATTTGTTTCTGATCTCCCGAGTTTTATTTTAAACAGGAAATCAAGAGACATTTTTTTCCATTGAAATCCATAAATCGGTACCTACAAAACACTTTATTTTTTCAAGTTTTGTGAAAAAGACCGACCTAGTTTCCGTTTCTGACCAATTTCCTATTCTCAATTTCCACGCTCTTGAAGTGAATGGAAAAAATTGTAACTTTGCTGGATTAAAGTCTGAAATCTCCTCCTTAAAATGAGGTAAAGAACATAAATAAATATTTTCTGCTTCTCGAATAAGACCTATTATTATTATAATGGGAGGATCCAATAAATTTTGCGGAGGTGGCGATTGTAAATTTTCTTCGAAGAATGTATGTGAATAGGACTACCCCAATAATTATTGAAAGGAAATTTTCAAATGGAATATAATGAGCTGATATATTCAACTTTATTCATATTTTTCCATTACAGTGTATTTATTTAAAAAAACCCTAAAATCACGTGCATATTTCGGGCCGTGCATGAATTGGTGAATTAAAAATTAAGTTTTTTTGGTTGACAATTCATAGTTTTAGTTAAAAATTCAGCTGTTAATAATAGATTTGATACTTTCACGATGATTCTTTATAATACATTTAAATTTTTAAATTTTTCGGGTATCAATCGTGTGCGAAACTATGAATGTTGCCGACGTTTCGTGAACATTGCAGTTCACTTCATCAGGGCTGACCTGAAACTGAAGTTTCAGGTTATGTTGTTCATATATATGTATTCTCTACGATGCCTGTGATTGGCCAGAGTGCCCCATGGTGGGGACTGCTTGAACTTGATTGGCTAATCAAGTCTTTTTTAAAAAAACCCGGGAGGACGGAAAGCCAAATCGGATTGGTATTATATCCATTGTCCCGATTGATGTTATTAGGGTGTTTCAAGATTTCGATTGCTTCTCTATGTTTTCTTGGAAATTTATTGTACGTTTTGGCGATGACGGTTGTTTTGTCAAATAAAATACTATGTCCTGTTTCGATATGATGCTCAGCTACTGCTGAATGTGTGAAATGTTTTAGCCTAACTTTACTCTCATGTTCCTTTACACGTTGACTTACCGCCCTCCCGGTTTCTCCAATATAGACTTTACCACAAGAACAAGGGATTTGATATACTCCCGGAACACTGAAAGGTTCCTTTTTATCTTTAGGGTTGTTTAGAAGTTGTCCTATTTTTGCAGGTGGTTTAAATATAGTTTGGATGTTGTGTTTGTTGAGAATTCTTCCTATTTGTTCCGTGATACCTTCAATGTAGGGTAGGATGGTGGTTGTTTTTCTCTCTCTTTCTTTAGTAGGTTGTGTTGACTTGTTTTCTTGAGTGTATTTTCTTATTGCTTTATTAATTTGTTCGTTTGTGTAATCGTTTTGTATTAGGATTTGTTTAACATTTTGTAATTCCTTTTGTAAGTTATCTTTATCTGTTATGGAGACAGCTCTGTATACAAGGGAATTGATGACCGATCGCTTTTGAGATGGGTGGTGGTGGGAGGAGGCATGCAGGTATCTGTTTATATGCGTGGGTTTTCTGTAAACTTCATGTCCTAATGTGTTGTCAGATCTTTTATAAACTAGTACGTCCAAGAAAGCTAATTTTCCGTTTTGTTCAATTTCCATAGTGAACTTGATATTAGAGTGTATTTGATTGATGAAATCGAAAAATTTGTTTAGTTCGTCTAGTCCGTGTCTCCAGATGACAAAAGTGTCGTCAACGTAACGGCACCAGAATTTCGATTTAAGCTTGGATTTGTTAAAGATTTTAGTTTCTAAATTTTCCATAAAAATGTTGGCTATTAGAGGTGAGATTGGAGATCCCATTGCTGCTCCTGAGGTTTGTTCGTAGAATTGGTTATTGAAAGAGAAATAGGTATTAGTAAGACAGTGTTCTATTAAAGGTTTGAGGTTGGAGGGGAAGTTTGCAAAGGATTTAATAATATCGATTGTATCAGAGATTGGTACTTTTGTAAAGAGAGATACTACGTCGAAACTTACTAGGATGTCTTGGGGTTGAATGTGAATCTGTTGTATTTTTCTGATGAAGTCAAAAGAGTTTTGGATGTGTCTGATAGAGTTTCCTGTAAAAGGCTAAAGTTTTTTTGGCGAGAAAGCGTTTTTGGCCAATCAAGTTCAAGCAGTCCCCACCATGGGGCACTCTGGCCAATCACCGGCATCATGGAGAATACATATATAAGAACAACATAACCTGAAACTTCAATTTCAGGTCAGCCCTGAAGAACTGAACAGCAATGTTCACGAAACGTCGGCAACATTCATAGTTTCGCACACGATTGAAACCCGAAAAATCTTTAAATTTATTAATTCAGCTGTTAGTTTGAAAATTGACTTCAATTTTTTATTACATTTATATATATTTGGGTTGGAAATTCAACTTTTTCGTACAAATTTCGTCCCCTGGCTTTAAAATTAAATAATTTTGTAGAAAATTAATGTATTTGGTAGAGAATTAAACTTTTTCTGTTGAAAATTCGAGTTTCTTAAAAAAAATGTATTATTCTGGCTTGAAAATTCAACAAGCTAATACAAAATTCAACTTTTTGGTGGAAAATTCGAAAGTTTTGTGAAGGATTTGCTTTCCTAAATTAAAAATGATTGTTTTTCAAGGAAGATTTTTGTATTCCGTTCTTGGCTAAAAAATGATCTTTTTTAGACTAAAAATTTAACTATTTGGTTGGAAATTCGTCTTCTTTAGTTGAAGATTTATAATTTTAGCACAAACTTCATTCCTTTGGTTAAAACCTAAACTAATTATAGAAGTTTCCCTTTTTGGGGTTAAAATGGATTTTTAAACTGAAAATTGAACTATTTTTTTGAAAATTAACTTTTTTGTTGAGATTTCATATTTTCTTTATTTAAAGTTAATTTTTTCAAGTGGAAATTTGACATATTTTTGGTTGAAAATTGATTTTTTTAGCCTGAAAATTCAACAATTTGGTTTAAGGTTTCTTTAGTTTATTGATAATTTGTCTATTTTTGTTGAAAAAATTCAAATTTATGTATTTTGTTGAAAAATTTTTTTCGGTCAAAGCTGATTGTTTCAACTCTTTAGTTGAAAAATCAACTGCTCGGTGGAAAATGTATGTGATTTCGCGAAATTTAATGTATTTTTTGAGAATCCGTCTATTTTAGTAGAAAATTGAACTTCTTGGTTGAAAAATTATCTGTTTAGTTGAAAATATAATTGTGCATATTTTCCACTTTTTGTCTAATTTGCAATGAAAGTTAGGTATTACCTGATTGTTCATAACAAAGATAATTTTTCAAACAATTTATTATTATTTTCAATAATATTCTTCTAAAACAATTTGGAATAATTCTTCAAAATTGCAGTTTTTTCAAAAATTTCCCACTTTTTGTCCAATTTTTAATTAGAGTGAGGTAACTAATGAATAAAAGTTTACAAAATGAATGCTTTCAAGAATTTATTATTATTTCAAATTATATTATTGTTATATGAACATAATTGTTCAAAAAAATTATTATTGTTAAGAACTATCTTCTCCAATTGTAATGCTAGATAGTTGCGGTTTTTTCTGAAATTTTACAATTTTTTTGTTAACTTTCACTGACTTCGTAAACTAATAATTGTAAGTTAAAAAAAATATTCGTTTGAAGAATTCATTATTGTGCATCATTATCTCATCTTGGATAATTGCTAGAAAGTTGCGGTTTTTTCTGAATTTTCAAACATTTTGTCAACGTTTTACTTAGTGAGTTAATAACTTATGCAAGCTGGAAACCAATAATATGTATTAATATTAATTTGAACAAAAAGGCCTTCAGTAACGACTTTAAGGAAAATTTACTTTTATGTATTATGATCCATATATCCAATTTAACTCAAATATCTGCTTTATTTCAGAAAAATATATTCATATATCCACAAAATTAAAAGAGATTTTTTAGATGGTTACAAATAATAATCACTAAGTGAAGAGTAGACAAAAAATTAAAAATTTCACAAAAAATCGCAAATATCTCCCAATAATATAAAGGAAGATAGTTTATCATCATGACAATTTGTTTAAACAATTACTTTGCTCGACTTAAAAAATTAGTAACTCACTCCAAGTAAAAAATAGACAAATAGTTAAAAATTTCAGAAAAACACCGCAACTTTCTAATATTAGGCAAAGAGAATATTATTAGCGATGATAATAATTTGTTAAACAATTATCTTTGTTAACTTAAATTCATTATCACTTCATTTCATATTGAAAGTGGACATAAAGTTAAAAATTTTAGAAAAATCCGCAAATATCTAATATGGATATAGAAAAGTATAGCTATAAACAATGATAATTTGTTTATACAATTATATTTTCTGAATTAAGTATTAACTCACTTCAAGTGAAAAGTGGACAAAAGGTTGAAGATGTCAGAAAAACTGCAATTTCTAACATTATTCAAAGAGAATATTATTAGCAATAGTAATAAATTGTGTTAATAATCATGTTTGTTAACACTGATAAGCTATTACCTCAATCCAATTAAAAATTGGACAGAAAGTGGAAATTTAAAAAAAAAACTGCGACTCTAACTCTATTCTAAGAGAAAATTACTAAAAACAATAATAAATTGTTTAGACATTTCATGCAGACATATAATTATCACTATGAAGTAGTATTGTATAAAACAGACATAAGGGCGTGATATTCAAAAAAGTAATATTTTTTTCGTACTATATGCCTAATTGTTAAGAGAAGTCTTGAGTTTAAACTCGATTCACCTAATGTTAATGACCCTAAATGAAATTTACAAAAACGTCTTTTTTCTAATGGGAAAATTGTGGTTAATTTCATGGTTCTGGCGCCATCTCTAAACATAATTTTTTTTTTTCAAAAACATAAATAAATTCATTTTTGTGCGAATTCAAATGAATTTCAGGGCGATATGCATAATTATTCGAGAAAAAAATGTTGCAATGAATTTTTGGACCACGCTAATATACATGGGGATATGACTCTAAGGAGATGGACGTCACCTTAGAATGGGGTCGCGATGGAGTTTGAATTCTGGAAAAATAAAACAGATCAAGATTCTATATGAAACACCGAATACTCCCGTCGTCCTCTTTTATTAAAAAAAGAGGGCAGATAGAAAAAGGTGCAAATGCAAGTAACTTGCAATTTCCGAGACAGAGGAGAACAACGTGGGGGAATACCTCGCTACGTCAAAGAACGCAGTGGCTGTTATGTTTGCATTTTCTTTGCATTCAACGCAACGTCTCAAAACGAGGATCGTGTTGCCACAACACGATGCCATCGCTTTCCCGTAACACTCAAAGGAGTGTCCTTCCAAAACTTGCATCGTGTTACGGAAAAACGAAAACTCTCAACACGACGCATCGTGTTGGGAGAAGCGGATTTTTTTCTCAGCGTGATTTTCTCCTCCTTTGCTATTTTGAAGTATTTTTAACCAGAAATTAATAAGTGAAAATGTCAAAATATGTATGTTTTATAACGCTTATTGTGAGGCTTAATTATTGAATTTTACTTTAATAACCGAGTTTTATGAATCTTTTGAAAAAAAGGTTTTCGTATTTAGATTAAAATTAAAGGTGAAAATTTTTAGGCGGTACGGGACACTGTTTTTCTGGCTGTTATAATCTTTTTTAGGAGCCAGCTAACGTATGGGGTAAAATCTCCCAAGTGTCCCACCTAAAATTGTGTTGTCGCCTATCTTATTCAAACTCCGCCAGATTGTAGTGCTAGTGGACCTCTTTATATTGTGTAAAGAGGACGCACCTAGTATAACGGGTTGTCAAGATACAGGGGCCATAATTTTCGACGATTCACCCCGACTGCGAATCTTCAATTGTACATAACTCCTGTGACAGTTATCTAATTTAACTTTTTTATGCGGGTTTTAGAAAGGTATTTTTACAAGGTTTACAACAAAAATAACCAATGAACAATAAAAAAATTATTTCACCTTGATTTTTCATTGTAAAAAACATTTTTGTGATTTTCTCCCAATGCGGCATTTTTTATATTTTTTTAGTTAGGCTAGAAAAAAAGCTTGATTTTTTCTCTTGAAAAACACCCCAGAACTAAAATGGGATGGAAAGTATTGGTTGAGTTGTAGAAGGTCATAAGAGCGCGGGTGCCCCGCGCCAACGAGTCATGGCGCTACTAGGCATGCTGTAATGACTCAGTTGTTCTAATAATTGATAAAAATGATTTTTTAGTTAACATGTAACGAATATTTCATTTTATCCTTACTTTCATGTAGCTGGAAAACGATTTATATATTTTCTTAATTAAAATTTTCAAGTGGTTCCCTTGTAGGAAAACGATAGTTAATAATAAAGTCATTAACGATTTTGGTGGATGGTTCTGCTTATCTGTTACATTTCGAGATGGTTTTCAATAAGCCGTCTTGCTTGCCACGTTTTGGTGAGTTTTTTTGGTGGTAATCTCTTTGCCTTTAACAATTTTTGATGCGAGTCTCCTTGCCTTTCACATTTCGGGGTGCTTTTTTATGTGAGTCCCCTTGTCTCTCAGTTTTTGGGGTGCTTTTTTATGTCAATCCCCTTGCCTCTCACGTTTTGGGGTGCTTTTTTATGTGAGTCCCATTGCCTCTCACGTTTTGGGGTGCTGTTTGGTGTGAGTCCCCTTGCCTCTCACTGTGCTAATTAAAAAGTGATTTTTTATTTAGCTTAACGTTCATTTTGTTCTTCTCTTCGCGATCTCTTTGCGATTTTTCTCTTCGGGAAAATGTCATACTGTGGAGATGACGAATACTTCTTCAAAATTAGATTCGCTTCTGAAGAGGGTACAAAGTAATGGTATTTTTGTGTGCCCGGCACATTCTTTGCAGAGTCGAATCGAGGTTTAAGGTTTTCAGCAGTGGCGGCATGATTTTCTTTGGAAATTAAAAATATTACCGTTTCAGGCAAGTTTTTTTTAGCCCATTGATATAGAGCATCAGCAGTCAAAATCTGATTCTGAGACGACGCCTGGAGACTTGCACGTGAGGCGAGTCTTTTCAAATTGCCCCCAATTCTATCACATGGTCCTTTTCCATGTGCAGTCGCGTGAAAGTGCCATGCCGTCTGAATACCGAAGTCTGTTTCATGATACAGCAGAGTTGCAAAATTGTACTTATTTTTAAAATATTGTGCTGCACCATCGGTAAAGTAAATAATTTTTTTTTATTGAAATTTTCTTTTAGGTATTTAGTTATAACCTTCTGAAATTCGTGAACAGATATTGTGTCGTGATTTAGGTTGTCGGATAAAAGAGCTAGATTGCGATGTTTTAATTCATTACCCTCTTTGTAATAGATGACAGTTGTAAAGATCGTGACCTGATTTTTGTTACTTGTAAACAGAAACATAATTTTTATCAATTATTAGAACCACTGAGTCAAGACAGCACGCCTAGTAGCGCCGTGGCTCGTTGGCGCGGGAAATCACAAAAATGTTTTTTAAAATGAAAAATCAAGGTGAAATAATTTTTTTATAGTTCATTGGTTATTTTTGTTGTAAATCTTGTCAAAATACCTTTCTAAGACCCGCATAAAAAAGTTAAATTGGATAACTGTCACAGGAGTTATGTACAATTGAAGGTTCGCAGGCGGGGTGAATCCTCGAAAATTATGGCCCCTGTATCTTGACAACCCGTTATACTAGGTGCGCCCCCTTTACAGAATATAAAGAGGTCTACTAGCACTACAATCTGGCGGAGTTTGAATAAGATAGGCGACAACACAATTTTAGGCGGGGACACTTGGGAAATTTTACCCCGTACACAACGTGGATTGTACCTGATTCATGTGTATAAATAATATCTTAACAGATTGTCAAGAAAACAGGTGAATGCTGAAGTATTAGGTATTCAAAGATCAAGTCATATATTATCAAATGTATGCATGACTTTTTACGTATTATTTCGAATTTTATTTTTAGTAAGATAAATATTTATGAAACTTCGATTTTGATGGAAATAAAGAGATTACAAAAGTTTTAAAATTTGTACGAATCTCAGTCACTCAGTTTTCAATCACAAAAGTGTTTTATCTTTCTGAATATTGATTTTGCACGTGTTCAAAAATGCGTTTGAAAATATTTATATTTTCATAATTCTAATATATTCGTGTAGGGAAACGTTTTTTTTTCAAATATTTTTACGGGTCTAATTAATTAAATTTAAAAATAATAAATTTAATTAAGGCAGGGTTCTACTTTGTCCGCGCGAAAAAAATGCGATTTTTTTGTAATTTTTTTTTTAAACATGAAGAAAGATATTGATGTAGGGTTTGTTGTGCCTGATAAATATACTCTTAAATTACATTAAAAATTTTTCTTTAGTTTATTTTATGCGCTCTATATATATTTAAATGGCACTTGCCTCAATCAAAACCGCGTTTTTACCGCTTGCTGAAAAAATCTCCGAAACTACCGAATCGATTGGTCAGAAAAAAAAGACTTTTTTTTTTGCTTTTTTTTGCTTTTTTTTGCAGAAAAAAAATAGTAAAATTTTTTTTTATATATATAAATCTGCTACCACCGGTTTATGTATATGTATAGAATTTGTGGTATAAATTTCAGACCAATCGATTCGGTAGTTTCGGAGATTTTTTCAGCAAGCGGTAAAAACGTGGTTTTGAGGCAAGTGCCATTTAAATATATATAGAGCGCATAAAATAAACTAAAGAAATTTTTTCAATGTAATTTAAGAGCATATTAATTAGGCACACCAAACCCTACATCAATATCTTTCTTCATGTTAAAAAAAAAAATTACAAAAAAATCGCATTTTTTTCGCGCGGACAAAGTAGAACCCTGCCTTAAATTAAAAGCTCTATTGAACATTAATTGAAAGGTTTCAGTAGAGAACTAGATAACCAACAACCTAGGAATTTTTCAAAAGAACGACAAAATATTCTTTAAAATCGACATAAATATTTAAAGGTGAAACAAAGTTTCACGTCTGAGACGATGTGCTGCGGAAATGGGGCCAAAACAGTTTGATTGGATAAAGGCATTCGATTTCCTGGAAATAGATGTGGAAGTTAACAATCTCAAAGTGACACTAACCAAAAATTGAAGCAGGCTTGGCCGCAGATTACAATAAAAAATTTCACTTTCAGTTTAAAAACATAATAAAAACATGCTTCCGAGATGTTAAGTTTCTGAATACAGGTAAACAAAGCTTCATTTTGAAAAGTTAGCCAATTCCGGGAAAATCGACCGAGAATTTTGAGATTGAAATTTCATGGGTTTTCAGAATTGGCTTTGGATAGCGATTAAAAAACGAATTCTCAATTTCTTGCAAAAACAAAAGCCCACACCCGAGATATAGGGATGCTGGATGAAATAAAAAAAATATTTGATCCAAAAAATGATTCTGTTTCGAGAAAGTAAAAATTAAATATCGCGATATCACAGTATGAAAGACATTTTTTGCCAAAAATTAAAAAAAAAATACATATTTTTACATTCTTATCTTAATGAGAAGGTATTGGTTTCATGTGATAATTGACTTTCACTGATTTTATCAAATCTCGACATTTTCAGACTCACTAATTGAGAAACAATGGATTTTACTTCGGTGTCTGTCACCGTTTTAGTCTATAAAAAACACGCAGTAAATTCCGAAGGAATTCTCCGGCTGCATTGCTCTTTGGTACATTGTTTTAAGGCCTGAAAAGAAAGGACGAGTTTGTTAACCAGCCTTTTTTGGCCAACGGTTCTGGTTTTATCAATCGGAAATGCTTTTTAAAAAATAAAAAATGCCCTTTTTTAGCAAAACTATACGAGAAATAAAAAAAAATGTTGGGAAACAAAATTGTTCATCTCAAAAAGACGAGCAAATTTTCTGGAGACATTTTTTTCTATAAGACGCATATTCTTCGTTTCAATCGTAAAAACTATGACTGAAAAAAAATTTTTTGCGACCAAACTGGGCAAGATGAAAAAAAAATGTTTTTTAATTAAGATTGGAAAGAATTCCATTTTAGCATGAATAATTTTTGCAAAATAAGTAGGAAAAAGATTCATAATTAAAAAATAAAATTCCAAAACAACCTCACTTTTCGGCTCATTAGACAAGAATAACATAATGAAAAAAGTGGAAGAAAAAGAGAAAAAGTCAACCAAAAACCAACCTCTCACTTCTTCCTTTCTCCGTCCTTTTTATACTATGAGGGGACCAACTTGTTTTGAGGCCAGTTTAGACCTCATTATGAGGAATTATTTATAGGAAATAACTAAAGATACGAAAAAAATTAATATACCTATTCAGAAAATATTTCAATCAGTATTAATTGAAAATTGATTGAGTTCAATATAATCAAAAATATTTATTGACAAAATGATTGTTCAATAAAAAATAATTCTTTCTATTATCTAGTGAAAGAAACTTACTTTAACCAATTAATTACTTTATCTCATAATTTGTTATATCTTGCGAGGTCCCTTTTTGAATTGATAGCATGTCACCTTATCTCTTTATAAATAATATCTCCATGAATTCTCTTTTTCTTATTTTTTTCTTGATGAAGAATTTTAATATCATTTCAAATTAAGGCATGGCCATGTGTGACTTTATGCTTTGAAAGGAATGAGTGATATCTAGGACTTCTGTGAAAATTCTTTTTATGTTCATTTTTCCTAAGTTTAAGTGCCCTTTATGTCTGCCCTATAGATATATATATATATATAATTAAAAACAAAGTTAAACAACCACCGCAGGGTACCACTAAGAGCAACTGCCATCTTGAAAAAATGTCAATGGCCCCCAGTAGAACCGCGGTAAAATACACCTATGGCCACGTCTCACATCCGTGAGATGGGTGGTCGTCTATATATATATATATATATATATATATATATATATTCGGTTTCGATTCCTTTGGAATAGAACCGAAGGGCCTATGACAAAGCCACCGAAAGCGTCCTCGGGTTGCGGATAGAGGGTCACTGTACCAAGGGTTTCTGCTGGATATGGTTACAATAATTAATAAGCAGTCGCGGACAGTTGTCCAGGGATGGTCCCGAAGGAATTACCCCTAAGCGAAGGCGTGAGAACCGTGTCGAAAGCTAAATGGCACCTGGGTGAGGTGTCTTTAACGGTAACTCTGGGATACCGGCGACCTCTCAGAGTATCAGCCTTATCCTTGCACGCGGGGCTCTACAAGGAAGGACGAACCCTTACCCTAGCTGCTTGTGGGAACAACAATGAAACCACCAAGACACCAAAATGTTGTAGATGCGGTTCAAAACGATCGAACGCGCAGAGCACCCGACAATGGGTCGGCAAAAAATGCCGATCATCCTAGAGTTCGGGGTGCTGAAAATAATTTAAATGGAAACACGACGATCAACCGGCGAAACGCCCACATTGAGTGGACGGATCAATTTGAGAATGACGTGCTAAGCTGCTACGATGCCAGCATTATCCCTGTTTGCGGAGGCTTTATGGCGCGTATGCACACTCTGTGGTGCCAGAAACACCCAGAGCTTCAGCACGTTTCGCATCAGTCTTTGCGAAATCAAGCCGACTACCTCCGGAAAAATGGATATGTGTACGCGGAGCGCTTCCCCAACCGCTGCTTGATCAAGCTGCAGAAGAAGATGAAGCGACATTAACACCAACCGCAGAAAGCAGGCACCTTCTGAAAGATGATTGCAATTTCAGTACAAGGAGGAACATCAACATGCAAGTTCCTCTTAAGCCCCAAGATCTGGCTGAAATGGATGCATCCCTTCGTGGAGATATCTCGCAAGAGTCCGACCTCTGGACCATCAATTGCTCAGTTTAGGGTGCTGCGAGAACTTAGGCTGATTTGAATCGAAGGCTAAAACCGACGATGGATCAAAAGACCAAAAGACGCTTGCATCAACTAAACAAGAAAACTGGATGGGCAAGACAGAATGCGTCCCGTGTATTTTATATGGATGACCTGAAGATCTATGCCTCTGGTAAAAGCAAACTTCAATTTGCTATAAATATCGTCAAGAAGTACACAGGAGAGATTGGAATGTACTTTGGTTTGGACAAGTGCGCCAAAATTCATCTGAAGGAAGGAAAGATTACTGGCGTTCTTAAGGACCCTGAGCTTGTGGATATAAGTGTTATTAGACATCTTAACACTGGAGAGACCTATACATACCTGGGCGTGCCTCAAAGCTGCATTCAGGACGTAACATATGTGAAGGAGTCTCTCCGAAGCAGATACAAGCATCTTCTTCGACAGATTTGGTCTTCCAATCTGTTGGCGTTGAACAAGGTATCTGCGACTAACTAACGCTTAAGGCCGTTGATGTCACCACACGTAAGAGCATGCATATGCATAAAAGCTTACATATCAATTCGTCAGTTCCGCGATTATATGTTTCACGCCGCCAAGGCGGACGCGGACTTCTGAATCTCCAGTGTCTTCATAACCGAATTGTTCTAAGTACAGTTCACATCGTTGCTAATGGCAGAGATTCGCTCCTAAAGATGGTCAGGAATCACGAGATGATTAGCGAAGGAGCGTTTCTTTACAAAGCCGCGGAGCAAGCGGCCGATACCCTTGGCCTGAATTTTAACATCAGAAGTGAGGAAAGTGCATTACTCCATCTAGATGCTGCATGTCTAAATGCCGAAGTAAAGAAAGCAGAGTTTGGAAAATTTCACCAACAGCTACTCGAGAAGCATATGCACGGAAACTTTTACAGAAATGTAGAAAAACAGACCTTGTCGAATGAGCAAACTTTTGCTTTCCTCAAATCATCAGGGCTCAATTTAGGTACAGAGGGTTTTATTTTTGCATGCCAGGACGGTGTCATTTCCACCTTAGCATACCGTGCCCGCATTTTATGTCAAGAAGTTCCCAGTGATAGGTGCAGAGCGTGTCATGCACACGCTGAGTACCTAGAACACATACTATCGGGGTGTCCGACCCACGCAGGAACGACGTACATCTATAGACATAATGCGGCCCTCAGAGTACTTTATTACCACTTTTGTCGCTCTTACAGTGTTGGTCGCGACCCTGCCCTGCCGAACGCTCCAATGGATATAGAGTCAATTGTCTGAAACGAGAAGTGCCAAATTTTCCGGAACTACGATTTTCGGGCAGCAGTCTCCGTTGCTCACTCGAGACCTGACATTGTTCTCCAAGACTTTGAGAAACGAACTATATTCGCGGTCGAATTCTCGGCTCCGTTCGAATACAACATCACTGCAAAGGAGAAAGAAAAGGAGGAGAGGTATCAAGACCTTAAGAGAGAGCTGCAACGACTGTACCCAAAGTATTCGGTGCGAGTAATTGTCCTTGTGATTGGTACTCTCGGAGGTGGGAAACTATCACTGGTTCGTAAGCTTAACGCCATACCCGTGTGCCAAAAATATGCCAAGGCACTTGCGACATGGATGCAGAAAGCTGTCATCTTTGGGTCGCTTCGTGTCCGCAAGACACACGAGGGTTTCACCGGCCTGTCGTTGTGATTTCGTCGTGCCCTGTGTCCACCCATCTCACGGCTGTGAGGCGTGGCCATAGGTGTGATTTACCGCGGTTCTACTAGGGGCTATTGCTATTTTTTAGATGGCGGTTGCTCTTAGTAGGACCCTGCGGTGGTTGTTTAACTTTTTTTTTTAAATACAGGGTGCACAGCGTAAAAGAAGCTCAAAAAAGGGGAAATAGGGTGATTGTCTCATGAAAAAGGAGAAAATAGGGGAAAAATTAAACATTTATCTTTACATGTCGAAAAGAACAAACAATATTTTTATAAGAAATGTTATATTTTTAAATAATTTTCAACGATTTTTCAATGATTTCTGCCATTAAAGAATTTATTTTTGAAAATTTGATATACTCCGGTCGTTGGTAATCCATTCACAGTGATATAAAAAAAGTGCGAGAATAAAATAAAATTAGTTGAATACACGATTTTGATATGTTTAACATCGTTCTCATAAATATTTATTTCCAGGATTTGTCACTTCTTTCTTACTCTAATTATTACTTTCAATATAAATTTAAAACTACACTCTTCAGTAGAGCGAAGTAAAAATGTTAAAATTAATCGAATCGTTTAAGCTGAGGGATAATAATTTGTGGTCCGACATCCAAAACAAATAAAAATTTTTTTTGAAATCGGTTAATATCTTCTGTTCTGTTTTTTAAATTTACAATTAAACATTTTAAGAATTAAAACAAATTTGCCTCCTTTACAATTTTTTGAAAATGCATAAAAACATGTTTTTTGGATTGATTCAAACCTGAAATTTCTTCACCTTGAACCAAAGAAACATGTTATCATTTTTTATTCATGCGGGAAACATTTTTTTCGTGGTGTATATAACGTTCCAAAAACACAAAAAAAATGAAATGCCAAAAATCCTAAATCACGACAGAAGTTTTCTCCGAGAGAGCAAAGTGGTAAAATGTTTCCTTGGTTCAAGCTGAATAAATTTCATGTTTGATATATTCTACTTTTTTTTAAATGTGTGCATATGACTCAATACAAAAAATATATGTTTTCACCACATTTTCAAAAAAATTGTTACTGCGCAAAAAATTTATTTTTTCGTAATTTTGTATTATTGTTCACTAGTAAAAGCAAAACATATAACAAATTCCTCATATATTTTGAATCAATAGGAAATATTTTGAATTTGAAATCATTCAATTTTACTGATTAAATTTTGTTTTCACTTTTGTCGAATGCCAACCCACAAGTTTTTTTCTCCTCAGATTCAAGGATTTGATTTGTTTTCGAATTTAACTCCGCCCTACTCTTTAGTGCTCTTAAACTCAAATTAAAAAGAACATTTAACATTGCAGTTGATGAATTTGAAATATTCTATTTTCTTAATTAGGTAGCTATATAAAGTATCCACCTTCTAATACACATTCAAAAAGTATTGTATGTTTTGTATTGTTATTGGTACGTTACTTAATCATGAATAGTTTATTTAAGTGCTATACTTGCTTTAATTATTATTATTCAATAATGGGTACAGCTACTAATTTCAGATAATTTTTCGAAAAAAGGGGAAAAAGGGGAATTTCAAGAAAAAAGGGGAAACTAAGAAAAAAAGGGGAAGACTGTGCACCCTGAATATATATATATATATATATGGGGCGTTCTCCGTGAACCGGACACCCCCCCAGTCCCAGAGTAATTTTCATCCAATTTGGGTCTTTGAGGTCATAAATGAAAGCTAGAGTTATATACTTTCGAAAGCCACTTGGCACTTTT
>CAKNXH010028943.1:0-11426 GCA_932178445.1 Andricus quercusramuli | reverse complement strand
AAATTATCACATAATGATAAATGCTGACTAGTTTGAAGTATTTGAGGTTATGTTTACGTTTTCCCAAAGGAAATGGATATTTCTGTAGAAAAATCATCAGCTAATGATAAATGCTATCTAGTTTGTCATATTTCAGTTTATGTTCAGGTTTTCTCAGCGGAAATGGATATTTCTATACAAAAATCATCAAATATTGATGAAGGTCAACTAATATCAAATATTTGAGGTTATGGTTACGTCTTCTCAGCGGAAATGGATATTTCAATACAGAAATTATCAGATAATGATGAAGGTCAGTTAATTTCAAATAATTGTGGTTATGTTTGTTTTTCTCAACGGTAATGAATACTTCCGGAAAAAACTCATCAAGTGTTAACGAAAGCTGACTAGTTTCAACTATTGGAGGTTATGTGTGGATTTTTAAAAAGAAAATGGATGATTTAAGCTAAATAAATCTCCCAAACTGTCCAGAAATTTGCCATGCAACATTCCCTGACAAGCGGACATTTTCTGGGTGGTTTCAACTATTTGAGGTTATGTTTCCTTTAAGTATAAATGACAAAATAGTCACTGTAGGAAGAATTTTATATCCAATCTCGGACAATAGGATGCCTTTCGATAATTGTTGCTTTTACCCTATATAATTAGATTATCTCAACGAAAATGGGTGTTCTGAAGGCTGATGTGAAGGATCGAATTAAGATCCAACCACAGAATTTAGTTATTTCGTTTTACTCAAGAAATACTAAAATTAATAATTTTTTAAGGAGTCTGCGGAACTCCTATTGAGATTATTATTATTATTATACCATTAAGCCTTTTCCCTTCCGGGGTAGGCGTGACTTGTTCGGTTGGAAAGTAGTGAAATAGGTATATAGGTATGAGGTTGATCGGTATATGGGTATAGGGTGGATGGGTATGTAGGTGTTATGTATAGATGTTTTAGATTGATCTGGAGTTCTCGTGTTATTTATATAAATTACACGTTCACTCCGCAACACTGCTCCGACCCAGGTTGCTGATCAATCTCTCTAGCGATCACCCCAAGTGAGGAGCCTCACAAAATTATTATGTATGGTTCCCCACCTGGGCCCATTAGTATCCAAGGTCTTTGTTTCAGGCATCATTCACTCTATTGTCACTCTGTTTATAAACTATTTGTCGCCACATATTTCTGTCCTGGCATACTACTCTAGCTTCATTCACGTCCATGCATTTTTTCATGCAGGCTCTTGTATTTCTATGGCTTCTTATGTCTCTTCGTATCAGTGTCTCATTCACAGATTCTAACCATTCTTTCGGCGGTCTACCTCTGGGCATTTTGCCATTTACTTTACCTTTATACACTTGCTTGGTCAGTCGTTCATCTTTCATTCTTTCAAGATGTCCGAACCACCTTAGCTGATTTCTTTCCCATGTGTCAACTAGTGTCTCCCCTGTACCACATTCTTCGAGGATTGTCTCGTTTCGTACTTTGTCCATCAGTGTTTTCCCGCATATTATGCGCAGAGGTTTCATGCCGATCGCGTTGATTTTACTCATGTCTTTTTCTTGACAGATCCATGTCTCGCTACCGTATAGTACAGTTGGTACGAAAATAGAGTTATGTATGGCCATTTTAGCTTTTTTTTATATGTTTTTATTTGTGAGGATGGACCTTGCTCTACCGATAACCTGCTTACCCTTATTTATGCGCCTATCTAATTCCCCATCTATTTTTCCGTCGTTAGTGAATAGACTACCTAGATATACGTACTTGTCAACTTGTTCTAATTTCTCATCATTTAGAACTATGTTGCATATTGTTTTCTCACTTTTTCCCTCAAACACCATGACTTTCGTTTTATTCACGTTAATTTTTAGGTCCATGTTCTTCATGCTTGTATTAAGTAATCTAATTATATGGGGTAAAAGCACCAATTATCGAATAAGGCATCCTATTGTCCGAGATTAGATATGAAATTCTTCCTACTATGACTATTTCGTCATTTATACTTAAACAAAACATAACCTCAAATAGTTGAAACCAGTTAGCTTTCATCAATGCTTGGTGGTTTTGTATAGAAATATCAATACTTGATGCGTTTTGATTAGAAATATCCATGTCCTTTAAAAAAATCCAAACATAACCTCCAATAGTTGAAACTAGTCAGCAGCCCCCTGGAACTCTGAGTTGAAAATGTACTATGTGTTGACGGTGGCCGTGTGGTGGCGCCAGCTATGCACTTGCCCTATGATCGTTGCAAATGAATGGCAAAATGATAAAATTGAATTTAATAACACATTAAAAGTAATTTACTGACAGTATTGAATAATCTTTGAGTGTTTTTAATTATCTTTGCGACATTTTCCATCCTCTAAGCGAAAGAAAACTGAGGAAAACTGCTTATTAGATGTAAAAATCTGCATGTATTTACAGATGTTCCAAAATATCCACGGTTTTGAAATTTTGAACTTTAGATTATAAATAAATGATATCTTAATATATTTTCAGGGTGACTGCTGGACCGGGAAACCGGGAAAAGACCGGGAATTTTATAAAACCGGGAAATGACAGTGAATTTATTTTTTATCGGGAATTTTACAAATATTTAGAAAAAAAATCGGTCTCAGTTTGATTTTAACAGTTTTTAAAATAATTAGTTGAATTTTTATCTGTTTCAATTATATCATTCAGTTTACAATGCGTAATTCAAAAATCTTTCACTTGAAAATTTTCTATTTTAGTTTTTGATTGTTAAGCGTACATTTTCCATTAAAAGAATTCAAACATGCAGTTTTAAAGACTTACAAATTTTTAAATTAGAAGCATTTGGGATCAAAAAATTTTGATACAAAATCTTTTTAATTGATCAACTGTGGATATAAATTATAATGATTTTTAAAATTCAACTGTGCATTAAAGATTAAAAAGTGAATAATAATTAATTTTACAAGATGATGCGAAATCCGTTCAAAATTTTATCATTTTAAGATTTTAACGTTAAAGATTAAACTGTTTAAATTTGAAAGTCTTAGTAGTTAAACAAATATAAATGCATGATTAAAACTTTATAAAATATATAAAATTGTAAAATAACTTCAAAACAATATATTCATACTTAAAGACTTTTATTAAATTTAACATTATTGTCTTAGTCTAAAAGTTGAAACTTTAAAATTGGAATTTTTTCAATTATGAAAAACAACAATACCTCAATATTTAGAATTTGTTGACTGTTCATTTAAAATCAGTAATTGTAAATCAAATATTCAAATTTAAACAAAAAACTGAACTTTGAACATTAAAATTTTAATTGTTCTATTCCAAAAATTTTAATTTGCAAGTAAAATTATTGAATTTTGATGTATAATAAATATTGAACACCTATTATTATTCCTAGAAAAAATTCAAGTGAGTTAAATTTTGTTTCAATTTAAAATTTGAAATGATTTTAAATAATTTATACAAAGTGTCTGCGTAAAGCGACAAAATTTGGCTATTCGTACTGAAATTTCGGTACAAATAGCCCACGGCCTAATTTAAAACAAAATATAGATTTGTGCACGTTTCGAACGAAAAATTTAGAAGATTTTTATGAATTGTGAAAGGCTTTAAAAGACTAAGAAATATTTTCTCAAGATTTCTAGGAAAATTGAAAATGACCTTTTATTTTGAAAAATAAATTTTAAGAGAATATTTAAACAGGTTTAAAAAGATTTCTGAAATTGTCGAAAATGAATCTGGAAGATTTTAAGGAAATATTTTTTATTTTGCAGGATTTTAACGAAATTTTAGGAAGAATTCGAATCATTTTGAAAGATGTTTAGAAGGTCTGAAAAATTTAAAAATTAATTCATAATTTGAAAAAATGTAAAACAATGTGTAGATGTTTCAAAATCTTGAAATAAAATTTTGAAGCTTTTCAAGGATTTTTTAACTATTTGAAATAAAAATATCTTAACTTCTGATTTAATAAGTGTTCCATTTATGTCAAAAGTGTAATCGTTCAATTTTTAATATTTCTAGCTTAAAATTGCTTAAAATGACCCTGATTTTCAAATTTTCAAGTTTGAAAAAGTGAACCAAAAATATACATTGTAAAAAAAATTTAATTAATTTTAATGAATTCATTTAAAAATTTGCTTTTCGGCTTGACTATTATTATGAAATTTAACTTAAAATTTAAGACAAAAAGGGAATTTTCATTATACTTGTTTACAATTACATTATTATTGTTTACAATACAATTTTCATTGTTCATTTAACAATAGTTTTTAGGGTTTGATGTTTTTATCTCTCACTTTAGGTAAAAGTTGCAAACATTATTTAATCATAATGCTGCAGGGCTTATTTTAATCCTTAAAAGATTCTCTACAAATGTCATTGGTACGTGTTTATTGAAAAAATTTTATTTAGGATTTATAAAATTGTGATTTTTGTGAACAATAGGTTTTCAGAAATAAATTTTTTTAAATAAAAACGTGCCAATAAGATTTGCAGAGAATCTTAAGAAATAAAATAAGCCCTACAACATCAGAATTAAATAAGAATTGCAACTTTTACGTGAAAAAAGAAAAACATTAAACTCTAAATAGTTATTGTCAAATAAAGAAAACCCGAAATATTTGTTTCAAAAGTTCACCTCGAGTTCTTTTCCAAAATTAGTTATAATTAACATTAACATATTTTCCTCGATTTTATAAATAATTTTAAACAAGTTTCATTTTTTGAACTAGAAATAACATATGATAATAATAAATAATAATAAATTTAATAATAAATAAGGGAACCTGCGCTGATTCAAAGTTTTCTTTCAGTCGCCGTATGCCAGGCCACCTACGAAAAGGAAAAACCTGCTCCCAAACCTCGGAGGAAATATACTTATTTAAAATATTCAATAGAATCTGTTAAAATATTTAATATTTTATATACTAGATACTAATTATTCATTAAGAAAATACTTATATACAAATACTAAGAGGCATCAGAAATTTATATATAGTTATATACAAAGTTGATTATTTTCTATTAAAAAATTGTTTTAAAATATTGGAAAATCCTAAATGAATTTAAATTAATAAATAAATAAAGTAAATATTATATAATATAATAAAAAATATTATAAAGTTTAGACAATTTTCTTTTCGGATATTTAAAAAAGACACAAATAATGATTTGTCTGATTTAATTGCGCATGAATAATAATTTGTTGTAGTTAGTAGGAATGCATTGGGATTTACGTCTAAAAGCAGTGAATTTTGCGATTTTCGCTAATTATTTTGAACTCAAAAGATTAAAAAAATCTTAAAGATCATAATCTTTTACCCAGAACTATCAGAAAATTATTTTTCTTTAACAAACTTTATTATTTTAACACTTTTGTCTTGCATTATTTGAATTCTAAGCCAACTGCATAGCTGGCGCCACCACACGGCGACCGTCAACTCTCATGACAATATTTTCCACAGGCCTCCACAGAGAAGTGGCATGGGGCTGCTAGTCAGCTTTCATTAATACTTGATGAGTTTTTTTCAGTAGTATTCATTACCGTTGAAAAAACCAAGCATTACCACAAATATTTGAAATTAATTGACCTTCCTCATCATTTGATGATTTTTGTATAGAAATATCCATTTCCATTGAGAAAACCCAATCTTAACCTAAAATATTTGAAATTAGTTGACCTTCATTCATTCTTGATGATTTTTTTAAAAGAAATATACATTTCCGTTGAGAAAGCCCAAAAATAACCTGAAATATGACAAACTAGTTAGCACTTCCCTATTGAAAAAATCCTCGAGGAAATCCTCGAGTGAGAGAATTATTCCTCGCAGAATTCCTCGAGGAATTCGAAAATCCTCGCGGATTTCCTCGCGTTTTCCTCTTCTGAAAATAACACGAGGATTTTTTTAATAGGGCTTATCATTATCTGTTTATTTTTGTACAAAAATATCCATTTCTACTGAGAAAATGTAAACATAACGTCAAATACGACAAACTAGTTAGCATTTATCATTATATGACGATTTTTGTATTGAAATATCAATTTCCATTGAGAAAATCCAAACATAACTTCAAGTATTTGAAATTAGTTGACCTTCATCCATTTTTGATGATTTTTGTGCAAAAACAGCCATTACCGTTGAGAAAATCCAGCATAACCTAAAATATTATATATCCATATTATATATCAATTTCTGTTGGGAAAACGTAAGCATAACCTCAAATACAACTAGTTAGCATTCATCTGTATCTGAAGATTTTTGTACAGAAATATCCATTTCCGTTGAGAAAATCCAAACATAACATCAAAAATATATGAAATTAGTTGACCTTCATCAATATTTAACGATTTTTTAATAGACATATTAATTTTCGTTGTGAAAACCCAAACATAACCTGAAATACGACAAACTAGTTAGCATTTATCACGATCTGATAATTTTTGTATAGAAATATCCAGTTCCGTTGAGGAAACCCAAACATTACCTGAATAATTTTTCTTGAGTATGTTTTGCTTTTGCCATTACACAAGGACAATTTGCTCTGCGCCATATATTCATCATTCTAAAAAAAATCCCTTCGTTCAGTATCGACTATCACCCTTTTTTAAAACCGCGAGCCACTCTTGCTATTCTTCATTGCATGCTTAAATTCATACGCTCTGAAATTATCGTTCCTCTGACAAAATTTTATTCCGCCGATTTCGAGTTCTGCGAATCGATCCCCTACCGTTTTTCTCTGGCAAATATTAGAATTACTGACTTAAAGTGTATCACGTTCTATAGAGTTCGCGCAAGTTGCTCATGTACGCGCGGGAATGGCGAGGTCGATCCCATTGGTTCTTTACAACTCTCAATAGTTAAAAAACTATTGATCTTACAACATTTTTTCACAGTAGTTTTTTGTTCAGTTTTCTACAAGGAATGTGTATGTACAAGAAATATGATGAGTTCAGGATCACCCTGTAGATATGTATGTCTCAGTGCATATTGACAATTTCAAATATAGTTTTACTAGCTTAAATATTAAAGGATATCAAGAATTACAATCAATGGTTATATTTCAGAAACTGTAAAAGATTAATGAGAAATTGATGTAATTATCGGTAACAGTTGCAGGAGAATATCTGTAACCATTATAGACACGTGATAAAATTGTTGCAAAACAATTTCTTCGCGACAAGGATATCCACCCTTACACTGCAGTTTTACCAAAAAATCGTCTGAAATAAAATAATTGTAGATCATTTTTAGATGAACAATTTTCCTTCTTGACATTTTATTCGTATCTCGCATGAAATTGGTAGATCTTTGGGATGGAAAGTTTTTCTTCTTAACATTTTTTACGTATCTCACATAGATTGGCTGGAAAATTGAAGAAAACTGAATGTTTCATTCTTTAAAAAGCATTTTGGATGTATAAAACCAGAACTGTTGCTCAAAAATGGCTGCTTAACGAACTCATCCTTTTATATTAGGCTTTAAAAAGTACACCAAAGCTCAATTCAATCTGATCAGTATTTCGAAAGTTATTATGCTTATCAGTATACTACAGACAGACTACAAATTATAGAATACAGACAGACACTTTCGTAAAAATAGTTTTCTTCTGACTCACGGGGCCTCACAACTAATTACCTTCTCATTAGGATGAAAATTTAAAAATAGACCTAAATCTAGCTTAAAGCGGCTCGCAAGATGAGCGCGCCCAGGGCGCGCGTCTTTCAGATCTCGCGCTTCGCGCTTGATTATTTATTATTTGGCACTCGGAACGCTTGAATGAAACTTTAACAAAAAATTTTCTTTTAGATCTCAGTTTTTCTATGCATCTTCATCGTTTCAATTTTCTACGTAATTAAACACACCAAACTCTCAGTTTCAGTCCAGTGTCAGAGGTTGCCTGCAAATAGCCTTGGCCACAAATCAGGGGAATGCAAACGTAAAGAGTCAGGGCCGTCTGAACCGTTTCCAATTGGAATACACCATATTACGTAATATACGCGAGTGAGTACCCGCGCACTGCGCCTTCCCGCTACGCTACTGGTGTTTTTCATGCACGAGTGGCAACCGTCTCTCGCCCCGCGAGCTGAAAGACTTGTAGCTATTTTGAAAAGTTACAAATCTTCTTTTAGACTTTTTCACGTATCTCGCGTTTTTGGCGTAGTATTAGAATTTCGATGAATAAATTAAAAACGACGAGCTCTGTCGAAACATGGTTTAAAAAATTTTGTAGGGGTTTTTAAAAGCTGCGTTTCCTCCTTGTAACTTTTTCTCGTATTTCCCGTCTTTTAACTCATAATTTGAATTTTCGATAAATAAAATTAAAATGACAAGTCCTATAAAAAAATGGTTAAAATTATGTTTTCATGTTTTTAAAAACTGCAATTTCTCGTTGAATCTTTTTTTCTATATCTCACGTCGTTTCACTCAAAATTAGAATTTTCAATTCATTCTTAGTATTTTGGATACATAAAACAAAAAAAAAGACGAGTAAAAAAATGGTCAAAGTAAAATTTGCATAGGTCTTTTGAAAAGCTAAAATTCTTCTATTAAACTCTTTTTACGTATCTATCGTCGTTTGGCGTAAAATTGGAATATTCGATTTTTGCATAGCATTTTCGATGGATAAAACCAGAACCAAAACTTGATTTTAGGCTTTAGGGGGTCTCAAATCATGGATGGAGATCCGTTACAGAATTGAGGTGCAAAATTTCGGATTATTTTAATACTTTCTCAATCATGAATGATGAGAATGTAAAACTAGACTGAATTTATTGAATAACAATCAAAATTTGGCTATAACAATAGTAAGACTTTTTTCCTGTGACGCTGCCCAGCGGATCTGCGATCTTGAACAATGGTACCAATAGGTACCAAATGCACCAAATGAACTTACTGATGTTCCGCACCTGGTAAAATGTAAACCATGTGCAGCATCATGGTCTGCAACAGGTCTTTCACTTTTATGCCTCCAATACTACGAAGACAATTTCCAACCGGAGTAGGAGTACCTCACCCACACTGATTCTTACAGTGTTGAGTGCTATGAGCGTGGAAGGGGGAGAGCAGAGGAAAGGAGAAACACATTCACCGACTGGCGATGTGTGGGCGAAGCGCGAGCTAAGCGACTCGAATGCCAACCAGACTTCAGTGTTGTCCAGGCCAGACAGGCAACAAAGGCCTCGGGATTGTCGTATCGTGGGCCAGCGAATAAGCCCACGGTCCTGGGATCCCAGAACCCACTAGAATCACAATTCCTTTTTCAAAAGCCTTAAGAATGGTCTCACTTCAGTCCATAAATTACATAAATAAAATTGCAGTGCGTATGCATTCACGTGGGTAGTTCACTCGGCCCTATCAGAACAGCTGTCAAGATCCAAAAACGCTCATCAAGGGTTATAACAGTGCTCGGAGGAGTTGACTGACCCGGTACAAGAAACTGCTCCAAACTTGATAATGTTCAAGCATAACACCACCAGAGGCAAAAATTGGGAAGAAAGTAAAGAACTGTGGTGTGATGTTTCACTAAATATTTTCTGTGAGAGGATGCAAGGAATTGTTTTCACAGTGATGTTGATACTGTTGCGTTGAGTCAGATTAACTTCATCAAGGATTAGTGCTAAGAAATGAAGAGAATGCGTCAGAGCTTCTGCAGATTCATCAACGATTAAGAATGTGACTTTTCGAGTATAGTGGATATTAATCTGTTTGTCTGGTGTTTAGATTTCAGTTCCTTGTGTTAGTTGGATTCTAAATAACTGGAAGAAGACTTAATTGTGTTGGTACCTCTAATTATTTCGGAATTATTGACGTAACGGCATTTAAATTCCGCCGGCTATGAATGGACTGGTTACTGTGAGAGTTTTTAAATCGTTTCGGAGAATGCTGATTTGTGCGTGTGATTTTTTCACGGATTGTGAGTGAAAAAAAGGAAGCAGTCTGGAGAGAGGTCATGACAAGGTGGGTTATTGGATACATACTTTCACGTTTTCATGTTTTGCGGTTGGAATTCGCTCAAATCTGCGAATTTGATTAATCAGGGTGTCTAGTAGGGCGTATCAAAAAAAAATTTGGTCTTTTCTCTTTCGCGGGTCCGTACAATTTTTGGCGGGTGCGAAAGTGACTTCCTAAAAGTTTGAGCAAAAAATAAACATTCTCTCAGTTCGTACAACTCGGTCAAAGGTCAAAATCACGAAAAATTATATTTTTCTCGTTATTTTCAAGCTGATAATTTTTTTTGTTATTCGTATGAACAGCAGAAGTTGTATATGTACCATGATGATAATATAAGTGCCTGTGTAGCTTCTATACCTCATCAAAAATTATCTGGTGTTCGCGGACTCAAGTTAAAGTACCCAAGAATGGTACAAATCACGAAAAATTGTATTTTTCTCGTTATTTCTAAGTCAAGAACTGTTTTTTCTGGTCCAGGTGAACCGTACAAGTTGTATATTATAATATAAGTTCTTATACAGTATAGACCTCATAAACAATGATATTATGTCTGCGAACTTGAATCACTGAACATAAAATAATTTTTGATGGGGGGCTGATCAACAAATAGGTAACGCTTTTGGGGTGGGGGGGGCACCTCGAGCTTGATGCGAACGTTAAAGTGACAGGTCAAAATTGTCAGAAAAAAGCGTTACGAATTTTTTGAGCGGCCCCTTATATCTATACTGTATGGACTCTTATATTAGCATTGTATACGATTTAAATTGTTCACCTGGATCAGAAAAAATAATTACTGGCTTGCAAAAAACGAGGAAAGTAAAATTTTTCGTGATTTTTACCTATTTCGGTACTGTAACTTGAGTGTGCGAACATGGATAATTTTTGAATAAGATCTATATCGCATTAGCACTTATAATAGTATACAAGTTTTACGGTTCACCCGCAATAGAAAAAAAGTTTTGATCTTAAAATAACGAGAAAAAATACAATTTTTGATTTATTTATTTATATTTATTCTCATGTATTCGAAATTTAAATATAAAAATTTTCTGGGAAAGCCCACTTATTTTATTTTTACGTATATTTTTTGGTCGAGTATTGAGCTCCGGCAAATTTTGCCGTATTTAAAGTTTCTAGTCTGGCAAATTTTTTGTGTCAATAAGGAACTTTCTGTTCCGATTATATTTTTTGCTACTTTGGTAAAAGAGTAGAATATTTCACTAGTTTATCAAAAAATGAGAAATATTAAGTTATAAATACACACAAAGTGTCGTATAATCAAGAACATTACACACTAAAAGCACACTAAAGATTTGCTCATCACTTCACTATTCCTATAATAATACACTTTATCACTAATTTGCGAATTGTTTATCTTCAGATTCGAAACACGAATCCTCACGATCACTCTTCTGTGATCAGTCACTAACACACTCGTATTTTTTAAAGGGAGACTTGGAAAAGGGGTTCAAGAAGTGACAGATCAC
>CAKNXH010028937.1:3176-15790 GCA_932178445.1 Andricus quercusramuli | reverse complement strand
AATGTTTACTTTTGAAAATATTTACTGTACATTTGGAAACTTTAATCGGCGCTATTAAAGTTTACCGAACTGCCATGTATTATTCAACCTTTTGCACGTCACAAATTATTACAATAATGTCAAACATTCTCCTTTTGGTCCTTATATCCCAACAAAAGTTTGGTAAAGTTTCCTAACCAAAATTTCTCCGTGTATGGTAGGTTACTAATATATAACATTTTCAGAAATGATAGTGAAATTTTTTTCAAATGTAGAATACAAATTATTATAATGTTTGAATGAGAATTATAGTTGGATGTTTTTTATGTTATAAGCAGATTAATTAATTATTAGCTGATTCTTTTTTCCAAAAATTTTAAATTACATGATTGAATTTTAATTGCTTTTGATTACGTTACATAAACGGATTATTTACTTCAAGGTTGTGTAGTTGACTATTGACTATAATTTGTATAATAAAAGTTTGTTAATCTTTAAAATACTACAATTATATATATTTTTTTTTTTTACTTTTGCGATTTTGTGATATGAGTGTCTGAATTTCGATTTCGAAATTATGTGCATATATATTTTAATTTTCTCTGGAATAGTTTAAAGGGTTATTAATAATTGAAATTTTTAGAAAAATACGAAGTAAAAATTATTTGAATGATTAAATGAAAACAATTCTTCAATGCTTCTTGTGTTATGAAATGATTAATTCATTATTGGCTAATTAATTTTGTTACAATATTAAATTAAATAAATATTTAATTTCAATTTTTCTATATCAAGTAACATAAATTAATTATTTACTATAAGGTAATGTGATTGAATCTCGCATAAAATTATTATAATACAATTTTATTCTTTCAAACCTATCCCTATTACAATGATGTAATTTTGTAATAAGATTTATAATGTCAAATGAGTATTTGAATTTAATTTTCAAAATTACATGCACAATGTTGATGAGTTTTATTTTTTTCTGAAAATTAGTATGAAAGGTTATTGATAACTAAAATGTTCAGAAATGAAATTTCAAGATTGAAAAAATATATAAAGTGAAATTTTGTAATGAAAGTTATTATTCAAGACTTTTTATTTTGTAAAGTGAATGATTGATTATTGACTGATTAATCTTTTTGTCACAATATTAAATGTTGTACACATTGAATTTCAATTGTTTTAAATTGATTAACATAAATTGATTATTTACTTTAAGGTTATGTAATTGAATATTGCATATAGTTGGTATAATAAAAGTTTATTTATATTTAAAATATCCCTATTCCAGTGAAATAATTTTTAAAATGTTCCTGACGATGTGATATGATTACTCGAATTCAATTTTCCAAATTATATGTACAAATGTTTTCATTTTTTCTGGAATTAGTTTAAAAGGTTATTGATGACTGAAATTTTCAGAAAAATATAAAATTAACATTATTTGAAAGTTTGAATGAAAGCAATGATTTAATGTTTTTCATGTTCTAGGCTCATTGATCATTTATTAGCTGATTAATTTTTTGCACAATGTTAAATTACTTAAAGATTGAATTTCAATTTTTTTATAGATAGATGACCGTTTATTTTTCAGCCTTGCCTCACTTGCCAAACTCTGTTTTTGCTCTAATACCTACTACTTATCTACTATTTACAATATTTACATGTTACTTATATCTACTTTCTCTCCTATTTACAATCTTTCCGTCTCCATTCCTCTTCCTCCTTCCTTCTCTTCATCACCATCTTACCCAACACACCCTTCACCCATGCTACTGCCTTTTTTCCCCCCTTTTCATGCAACAATACCTCCATGCTTATCTCACTTCTTTCTACCTCCACGCACTCCTCCAACCAGTGCTCCACTCTTGCATCCCCCTTTCCACACAGTTCACACATCCTCTTCTCCCGAGAGAGCCAGAACCTATTGAAACCGTCCATGCACCCACACCTCATCCTCGCTATGAGCTCCTGACTTCCTTTCTCTCCTTTCTCACATAAATATTGCGCTCTTGTCCTTGGTATAATCCACACCTTGTTCCCGTTAAACCTTGACTCTCTTATTCTCTCTTCCCCCTCTGTCTTCTCTCTCTCCATGCCATTTTGCTTAACCAAGTCATAAACCTTCCTTCCTTCCTTGCTCGTGCATCCTTCTCACTTCATACATCTGCAGTCCATTCATTCTAAAATACCTCTCCCTCTCAGCCTCCGTCTTCCCACTCAATCTCCTGTTCTCCTTGTCCCACCAACAATCCCTAACCAGCCTACTTCCCCCCTCCTCCAAAAATTTATCCTCATATTTACACGTAATTGAATATTGGCTATCATTCATATGATAAAAGTTTATTTATTTTCAAAATACCTCTATTCTAATTATATCATTTTTGTAAATTTTCGTGATGTTGTGAAATGATTATCTGAATTCAATTTTCGAAATTAGGTTTTAATTTTTTCTGAAATTAGTTTAAAATGTTGATAACAATGCGGATTCTTTCAGAAATATAAAATGAACATTATTTGAATGTTTTAATGGGAATAATTTTTTATTGCTTTTTATGTTGAAAAACGAATATTAATTATCAGCTGATTAGTGTTTTCACAATATTAAAATATATAAAGATTGAACTTTAATTTTTCTCTATAAGGCTGGTGACCTTATCAGCATAAATCACCCACCTACTAAGACTCTCGGCTTCCTTTCTCATGTCCTAATCCCCCCGTCCAGCCCTCCCCCCCCCCCCGTACCAGAAGTTTTGGTGATAGTTGGGAGTACAATCTAAGCATGAATAATACAAACAATAAAGTAGCCTCGGAATGGACTGAAACTCGGATTGACCAAAGGCATGCACACGGTAAACGTAAAGGTCGTGTTTCGGGCGATGAATGGAGAACTAACTAAGAGAAACTATGCACGTAAGGAAACTAGATATTCTTTGTGTACCTGAGACAAAGAAAAAGGTTTGCAAATTTAGAAACATAGAAAATGGGGTGTTGAAAGGCGGTTATGAAATATGGTCAGGAGTAGATAGCGAATCGCATCGTAGTCAAGGGGTCGGTTTAATTATGAATGAAAAAGCAAGTCATCATCTCATAGAGCATAATTTTGTATCACCCAGATTGCTATGGGCTAGAATGAAGGTAGGAATCAGAAGATTATTTATCATAGCGTGCTACGCACCAGTTGATAGCGATTCGAGGGAAGTTAAGGACGCCTTCTGGGACACTCTAAATGATACAATAAGTATTTGCGATCAAGGTGAAAGAATAATTCTGCTAGGAGATATGAACGGATGGGTCGGTGTCCAACGTCAGGATACAGATACAGAAAGGGTGCTAGGTAATTTTGGAAATCCAACAAGAAAAAATTATAACGGGGAAAAGCTAGTTAGCTTATGTTTAGAAAAGGGCCTATTTATTACAAATACTTGGTTTAGACATAAAATGATCCACATGTACACCTGGCGCAAAGGAAATAGCCACAGCATAATTGACTTTGTTGTTGCGGATGAAAGATTAAGAGAACTAGTTAAAGATACAAGAGTCATGAGGGGTTCCGAATGCAATTCTGATCACTACCTTTTAGTGTGCAAAATAAACTTAGGGCGGGGATGGAGAAAAAATGAAACAAAGAAAACGAAACAAACACGAATAAAAATTGAAAATTTACAGAGACAAGAAGTGCAAACAGAGTTTCAAAAGAGATTAACTGAACGCATAGATAGGGCAACGTGGGAAACACTTATAAGCAATGAAGATATAGAGGGCGCGTGAACTTTGCTACGGGATATCATTGTCAAAACTGCGACCGAAGTATGTGGTACGGCGGTTGTAGGAAGAAAGTCTGGCGATGCGTGGTGGAACGATGAAATTGCGGCAGCCCAAAAAGAAAAGAAAGAAGCGCACAATGAAATGCTGAACATGACAGGTCTTAGCGATGAGGAGAGAACTAGACTTAAAAATGATTAGAGACACAAAAATAGGAAAGTTAAACGACTAGTCAAAGAGAGTAAAGAGAAAATCAGAACAGAAGAAGAGAACAAAATAAAAAATTGCTTTGAAGGAATTATGAAATTATTATATAAACAGTTGAAGGAAAGTAAAAGTACAGAGTTTGCTAGCATGAGAAACAGTAAAGGCGAAATGCTATATGATATAGACGGGATAGTAGACGCTTTAAAAGACTATTTTAAAGAACTATTAGGAGGTGGAGATATAGGGCAACAAAACTGCGACATAATGGTATAGACAATATTAGCGCTGAAATGCTTAAATACAGTGGCCAGTACATACCTCACAGGTTGTGCGAATTAATAAATTTATGTTTTGAGATAGGAGAAGTCCCAGACGATTGGAGAAGGGCGATTATTGTACCTATATGTAAAAGAAAGGGAGATAAAAGCAACTGCAGTAATTACAGAGGTATCAGCCTACTAAGTACTGTAAGTAAAATATACTCAAAAATACTTATTCGTAGGGTAATGGAAATTATAGGAGAGAAGATATGGGAAGTCCAAAGTGGATTCATGCCAGGAAGATCATGTACAGATCAGATATTTAGCCTAAGACAGATCACAGAAAAAAGCTTGAGAGTAGAAAAGAAAGTTTTCTGTGCATTTATTGACCTAGAAAAAGTATTCGACACGGTAAATAGAAGTAAACTTTGGCAAGTCCTTAAAGAGTATGGAGTGAATGGAGGGCTCCTACAAGCAATAAAAACAATATATACAGGTAGTAAAGTGAGTGTAAGGGTAAATGGGAAACTGAGTGACTGGTTCGATATTATGCAAGGTGTGAAGCAAGGATGCGTTATGTCCTCATGGCTTTTTATCATATTCATGGATAAGTGTCTAAGAACTGCCCTCTTCGACGAAAAAGGTATAGATCTCGAAACCGTCAAGGTACGTGGGTTGGCTTTCGCAGATGACAAGATTGTTATGGCAGAATCAGTCGAAGAATTGCAAAGAATGTTGAATAAACTTAATACAAGCATGAAGAACATTGACCTCAACATTCACGTGAATAAAACGAAAGTCATGGTGTTTAAGGGAAAAAGTGAGAAAACAATATGCAACATTGTCCTAAATGATGAGAGATTAAAACAAGTTGACAAGTACGTATATCTAGGTAGTCTATTCACTAGCGACGGAAAAATAGATGGGGAATTAGATAGGCGCATAAATAAGGGTAAGCAGGTTATCGGTAGAGCAGGGTCCATCCTCACAAATAAAGACGTGTTTGAGCGTGCCTAGGGCGCGCACCTATTGTATCTCGCGCTCGATGATATGTTTATCTCGCGCTTCGCGCTCGATAATATACTCACCTCGCGCTACGCGCTCGGACACATTTGCCTGATGCTTTAAGCTCGGTTCGTCTTGATTTTCGCACTTCATGTGCTTCCTACCACGCGCTTCGCGGGCTAATGCTCTCTTAGTTAGTTTCATCGTTATGACCTGCTTTTGGTTTAATTATGTAAACTTTACATAGAAAGAGGAACTAATTTACTTAAGGTTCTATCGACCTTAAGGAATACATTCTCATCAAGACACTCGCGCTTCGCGCTCGATATTTCGTTTAAAAATCATGTAAGTCTTGCGCCACGCTCGTTTCTGTTCATCGTTTAATGTAAACTCAAAAGTTTGATCGCGATCACGGCGCGCGATTTGGTTGTCGCGGTTCGCAATGACAATATTTTATGTTCAATGTTTTTCAAATAAAAATTATTGAATTTGTATTTGCTTTAAAATGAAGAAGGAAATTCCTTCACTTCAGCGTACATTTCCGTATCTTTCTATTAAAAAATAAATCATACAATCAGAAAGATTTCTTCCAACTATCTGAAAAGGGGCGAAAAAAAGTATCTAAGTTGTTTTTGGAACATATATATGATAAATTTTTAAATGATTATTGAAAAATGGACATTTGACAAAAATGGGGGAGGGGTCAAATTTTACACAAATCTAATACCTTCTCTGGATGAGAATGTAAAAATAGAATAAATTGTTTGAATTTTCAAGTACCATGAATATTAATTATTATTATACCATTAGGCCATTTCCCTTTCGGGGTAGGCGTGATTCGCACGGTTGGAAAATAGTAATGTGGGGAAGGAGATATACATGTTTCAGATTGATCTAGAATTTGCGTGTTATTTATTTAAATAACACGTTTGTCCCGCAACTCTGCTCCGACCCATGTGGCTGATCAATCTCTCTAGTGATCACCCCAAGTAAAGAGCCTCAAAAAATTATTGTGTGTGCGGTCCCCCGCTTGGGCCTATTAGTATCTAAGGTCTTTCGTTTCAAGCGTCATACACTCTACTCACATACTTTTTATAAACTATTTGTCGCCACACTTTTCTGTCTTATGTATCTTCGGATATCCCGGTTTCTGTAAATTTTCAATCTTGTTTCGCGTTTGTTTCGTTTGTTTGGTTCTATTTCTTCTCCATCCCCGCCCTAAGCTCATTTTGGAGACTAGAAGGTGATGGTCAGTATTACATTCAGAGCCCCTCATGACTCTTGTATCTTTGAAGAGTTCTCTTAGTCTTTCATCCACAATAAGGGTGTCAATTATACTGTGGCTATTTTCTTTACGCCAGGTGTAAATGTGGATCATTCTATGTATAAACCAAGTATTTGTAATAAATACGTGCTTTTCTAAGCATAAGCTAACTAACTTTTCCCCGTTATAGCTTTTTCTTGTTGGATCCCCAGAATTTTTTAGCACCCTTTCTGTATTACGGTGGGGGAGGGGGGGGGGGGGGTGCAAGGAATGGAAACCGAGAGACTCACAATTGGTTGACGTTTTATTCTGAGAAGTTCAACAGCCCTCAGCAGCGTTGTATTAGGTAGAAGTTCCCATGTTTCGATCGGCTAATTCCCGGCCAACGTCGTATCTTGCATATTTTTTCCGTAAAATTGAATTTTTGGATTTTTAATTATTTTTTGTGCAATAAAAATGTGAATTTTCGATTTTTTGAGAAAATTCAAAAAGTCGTTATGATAATCTTGTAGTACGTTGAAAAAGAAACACTTTTCTTGTTCAGACTTTTTTTCGTATAGTGCGTTGTTTGGCAGAAAATGTTAATTTTCGTTTCTTTTTTTGGATTTTGAAAATGCCGTAACTCTGAAAATTTTGATTTTATCAAAAAATGTCATGAAAATAAATTGTTTGAATTTTCGATGACTATAAGCGGCCGTACATATGATTTTCAAATTTTGAAAAAAATGGTCTAAAAAATTTTCAAAATGCTCTTACTTCATGAATTTTTATCCAAAATGGCTGGCTAACGAACTTGACCTTTAGTTTAGGAGACTCAAAGAGTATACCAAAGGAAAATTGAATCGATCAATTCTTTCGAAAGTTATCGTACTCACAGACAGACATACATACATACAGACAGACAGACACATTCGTAAAAACCTGTTTTTTGGGTTCAGGGGGTCTCAAAACGTACTATACGGTAGCGAGACATGGACCTGTCAAGAAAAGGACAGGAGTAAAACCAACGCGATCCGCATGAAACCTCTGCGCATAATATGCGGGAAAACACTGATGGACAAAGTACGAAACCAGACAATCCTCAAAGAATGTGGTACAGGGGAGACACTAATTAACATATGGGAAAGAAATCAGCTCAGGTGGTTCGGACATCTTGAAAGAATGTAAGATGAACGACTGACCAAGCAAGTGTATAAAGGTAAAGTAAATGGCAGAATGCCCAGAGGTAGACCGCCGAAAGAATGGTTAGAATCTGTGAATGAGACACTAATACGAAGAGACATAAGAAGCCATAGAAATACAAGAGCCTGCATGAAAAAATGCATGGACGTGAATGAAGCTAGAGTAGTATGCCAGGACAGAAATGTGTGGCGACAAATAGTTAATAAACAGAGTGACGCTAGAGTGAATGATGCCTGAAACAAATTACCTTGGATACTAATGGGCCCAAGTGGGGAACCATACATAACAATTTTGTGAGGCTCCTCACTTGGGGTGATCGCTAGAGAGATTGATCAGCAACCTGGGTCGGAGCATTGTTGCGGAGTGAACGTGTCATTTATATAAATAACACGAGAACTCCATATCAATCTAAATCATATATACCTAACACCTATATACCCAAATACCCTGTACCCATATACCGATCTACCTCTTACCTATATACCTATTTCACTACTTCCCAACCGTGCAAGTCACTCCTACCCCGGAAGGGAAATGGCTTAATGGTATAAAAATAATTATAATAATAAGGGTGTTGGTTAACTCCGACTTGGAATTTTTTTTCTATAGGCACGGCACTGACTCCATATATAATTTTTGCCAAGTATTTGAGAGCGAAAGAAAGAAAACTTGTCAAATATCCGGGGTTTTGCGAGATCCTCGGATCAACGAAATTTATAGGAATGAAGCCTTTTGCTGAGGGAATAACTATTTTCGCGGAAATGATTAATTTTTCGAAAGGGAGAAATCTGCGGATAGCAGAAGACAGTATTTGAACGGCAAGAACCGTTCGCAAATTTATTTTTTTACTCACAATTCTGATATCACAGAAGTATTTTCAGAGGCTAACTGATATTCGAAGACCTAAATGTTGATGATGGCGAACCTAAATTTCGCGAAATACGTCGCGAAATGGAGAAAAATGCGGAACAAAATTGAGATGTCCTGTGTATGTGAGGACCGTAAGACTGTATTGGTAAGCAGCAAAGCAAACTCGCCAACAGACCGGCTGTCAAATTCGCGCTCCGAATCTTCAATGCTCTGAAGTCCGCACCACACATTGCCACTCGCGAAATCGTGGCGCAAATATTTAAAAAGTTTTTGTGGACAGCAACTGCAAATGCACCAATTTTATAGATAAATCAATTTATGATTGTATGTAAATTTGGAAATTTACCCAGTTTCAAATTTTAACTTTGAAATTATGATTTTAAAATTTTGAAATTATAAATTATACATTTATCTAGTTATCCAGCAATAAATTCCGAAACCATCAAATTCGATTTCTGAAATTTCTAAATGAATAGGCCCTCTGCAAATTTATTTATAAATTCCAAGTGTATCAAGTGGTCCAACTATAAATTAATTATATGAAGAAGCTTGTAACGGAGGACACGGATTGTGGTCATCTTTTGTGAGCGAAGAGGGCCTCATTTGACGGGCTGAGAGTAAAAGCGGTGCAAAATAAGTTGCAGAAGAGAAGCCGTTTCAGTTTTCGTGTCAACGCAAAGAAGACTTGAAAAAAGAATGGGAGTCGAAACGGAATGAATGAGCGGCAGAGTAGAAGCGAACTGAAATTATTCCGCGGGGAAAAACGGTTTTGGACTTCAACCCGCGTTGGGTCCCAGTCTGAACTCAACTCGCGTTTACTCACAGTCCCAACCCATGCAGAACATGGGAATTTTCGGCCCCCACCACTTTCCCATCTGGGAGCGACACACGCACACGGTGAGTCAGCTCTGTTACATGCTGTGTAGACCAGCTTCGTGTAAAGCCGAAAATGCACGAGCACGAACCCGAGCTCTCCCCCGCTTCATGAATGACGATCAAGCTTCTCTTGCCTCTTCAAATTTATTTCGCCTATAAACTATTTATCCGCTCAAATTTCTTGACTAATCAAATTCTTGCTGAAATTATATTCTGAAAAATGTTATTCAGTGAATGTAATTCATTATTTTGAAGAAGAAAAAATAGTTTTTGTACAATGACATTTACGGGTACTGCACGGCCAGTTTTCAAATGTAAGCATCAATATACATAGCTAAATTATTAACAAATTAATACCTATAATTTAAAAAAATCCTATTCTGATCCGATTCTCAGTTCTCAATATCAAAATCATTGAACATTTATTTGAACTGGAATGTTTAAATAAATTTTTATAGAAACAGAAGAGCGTTTCAGAATTATTAATAAATAATAAAAACATATGCACATATAAATTTGAAAATTGAATTCAAATCCTGATTTCACCGTCATTTTTGTAAATCTGTGAATCAAGAAACATCGCTAAATCATTAAATAATTATCATATTATAATGTTCAAATAATTCAGAAAAACAACAGTGTACGACAAAATATTAAAAATATATCCACATATAATTTTGAAAATTGAATTAAGAAAAATGCCTCTCTTTTTTCGTGCTTATCTCAGCGATATATTAAGTCACACTCCTCCATGAAGTGAATTGAAAAATTCAGACTTCAACATATTAAAGCTTGGAATCTCCTCTTTAAAATGAGACCAAGAGCATACATGAAAAATTTACTTGTTCTCGACTTATGATAAAAAATGTGGAGGCATGTCCAAGACGAAAATCAGTTCGTCTTGGTTATACTTCCACATTTTCCATGACAATTTTGAGAACCAGTCGATATTTTATCATGATTCTAACCTCATTTTAAAGATTATATTTTCAACTATATTTCCGACAACCTTCCATTTTTTTCTATTTTTTATTTTTTTTATTTGCAAAAATAGGAATTTGATAATCGAAAATCGGTCACAAACATTTAAAACAATTTTATGATTAACTATTCGAGTTAGACGTCACAATCATGATATGATTGGTGTAAATGTCATGAAGGTTAGCATAGTTAGTACATCCTTACATGGTAATGCATACGACTGGTTTTAAAAAAATATTCTAAACGTAAAAGTAAGTTATAAATGTATAAATAGTAATATTTTTCAAGTGTAACATGCATTGGTGCAATTATGTTTATCCTTTTATCGGTTAAAGATCTCTCAGCTTCAGGAAATGAAATCAACTATCCAAAATTTTCAGTTATAGTGCCCGATTCTGATCAAATCGATCCAATATTCCAACCTGGAATTTTGGCATATGTTATTTTAATGTTAATATGTACCAACTATTTTAACCTTCCTGACGTTTCCACCTATCCTATCATAACCATGACGTCATGCTAGATTACTCAATTGTAATAGAGGTATGAAACATAAATAAACTTTTATTGCACAGATCATAGCCAATATTAAATGATATACTATTATTGTCAGTAATCAATTCCTGTTACCACCCAAAATAAAAATGAAAATTCGAAAATTATATGGCTCAATATTTGACAAATTAATCAGTGTACAACGTAAAAATTAATGAGCAAATATTTCCATTGAATCATTCAAATGAGCTTTACTTTATATTTTTATGAAAATTAACATTTTAAATCAATTTCAGAAGAAATTAAAACATATTTACATAGAATTGCGAGAACGGAATTGGGATACTCATTCCGAAATAGCAGAAACATTAAAAAAAATTATATAGTTGCAACAGAGATATGCGAAATATGAATCAATTTTCATTTCACGACTTATAACCAATATTAAACTGCATGACCTTGAAATGAATAATCAATTAATGCTCCTTAGTAGAGCAAATTTATAGTATAATCTTTATATATTTTAATATTGTAAAAGCACTAATCAGCTGATAATTAATTATTCATTTTCCAACATAAGAAGCAATAAACAATTATTCCCTTTAAAACATTTAAATAATGTTCATTTTATATTTCTGAAATAATTGTCAGTGTTATCAACCTTTTAAACTAATTTCATAAAAAATTAAAACCTTATTTTGAAAATTGAATTCAGATAATCATTTCATATAACACCACGAAAACTCACAAAAATGATCAAATTGGAATAGAGGTATTTTGAAAATAAATAAACTTTTATCATATGAATGATAGCCAATATTCAATTACATCACCCTCAAGTAAATAATCAAATCATGTTAGTTAATATTAAAAAATTTAAATTCAATCTTTAAGTAATCTAATATTTTGCAAAAAATTAATCAGCTAATAAATAATCAATGAGTTCAGAACATGGAAAACATTAAATCATTGTTTTCATTGAAACATTCAAATAATGTTGAGTTTATATTTTTCTGAATATTTCAGTTATCAATAACCTTTTGAACTAATTCCAGAAAAAATGAAAACATGTGTGTGAAAATTTAATTCGAATAATCATGTCACATCATCAGAAACGTTTTAAAAATTATGTCACTGGAATAGGGATATTTTAAATAGAAATAAAAGTAGATAGGTAGGGAGGGTTCTGGACCACTTTTTTCCGTATGATTAGCAACTTGCGGTAAGACTGTAGAAGGCTGTGAGATTGGTTTCGCTCCTTGTGCTGACTTGCGAATCACAGTGTTGAAGTATCCAATATCGATATTGAAAATCAATACTTGAATTGGAAATCAATACTTGAATCCGGGGAATGGAACTTTTTCACCTAAAAGTATGGAATGGGATATCTGACGTCACAATATTAAGTTCTTAATATCTGCTATCCCCGGAATTGAAGTTTTTTGCCCAAAATAATATAATTTATATAGCGTGTGAGTGTGTGCGTGTGCCTGTGTGAGGGAAGTTAAGAGTGCTAGAAGATGAGTCATCATCCCTCGTGAGCCGCCGCCCGGGAGATAAGGTGATGACGTGGACGGTGGTGTTGCATTTCAACCCCCGTATATAATTGCTTGTTATTGTCAAGATAATTCTGAGAAAAAAAATAGTCGGTGCCTTTGAAGTCGGGGTGCGTATGTTATATGATTATTCTTAGGGCGTAAATACTTTCAAGGTTATATTTTGCA
>CAKNXH010028936.1:1447-23555 GCA_932178445.1 Andricus quercusramuli | reverse complement strand
AGACTTTGGTTTGTCTATTCTTGGAAAAAATAACTGATGATACCTCTGACAGGAAGCAAATACATTTGCTAAAGGGAAGTAAAGGGCTTGTGAAATGAGCACCATATAATTTTTAATTTACTTATTACTATATTATATTACATCAAACCTTCAAACCTTCAAATCAGTCCTTCAAACCTTAATAAAAAATTTTAAATCTCTTAAAAAATTCGCGCTATAAAAATTTTTTTAAATGCCTGAAATCACAAGAAATCATACAAAATCTTTGGAAAATGCTCGAAATAACTTGAAATAATTAGGATATTTTGTAATCATCGAAACCCTATCAAATTTATTAAAATGTCGTACAAAACGTTCAAAAACTACTCACACCATCATAGGATAACAAATCTGGCAAATTTATCTTTTTACTTGAAAATGCACGTATTGAATTTTCTATTCAAAATTCATCTGTTTTGTTTGAAAATTCAATAAATTCGTTGAAAATTACACTACTTTGTTGAAACTTCATGTTGTTGGTTGAAGTTGATACTATTTTGTTGAAAATTCTTTTTTCGTTTATTGGTTGAAAATTGAACTCTTCCATGGAAATTAGTATTCTTTTAGTTGACAATTGATTTTTTCACTAAAAATTCAAGACTTCTATTGCTGTCATAAAATTGATCATATTTTTGAAATGTGCTTCATTATGTTGCTATTTATTCATTGCATAAACAAATGATTTGAATAATGAATTATGAACGAAAAAATAATTTGAATAATGAATTATAAATAAGAAAATTGTGTGTATATCACAAGGCAGAGAAGAATCCAGTCTTTCGTAATCTTCCGTACATTATATTTTCAGAATTTTCCAGTTTTTTATTTAAAAAATTGATAAATAATATTGAATAACTCCTTTTCATGATCACACATTGTCGATAAAAGCAAGTAATTTTTTGTCAAAATATAAGCTTGAAATCGAATACTCGATAATGATAATATAATTTTATTTGATATTATAATTTTTTATCACAAACAATATTACTTATGAATCATTTTTCGCTTGCACATACTCCCGCGCATTGAATCCAAAAGATAATTAAAGTCGGAAATTTGTTTACCAGATGATAGACGAAAATGAGAAGAATCAAGATTTGTTCATTATTTGCATTGATGTGAAATTTTGAACAATAAAAATTGAAAAATCGCTTCCACATATCAGTTGTGAATTCAACAAAAAATTTTTTCGAATAAAACGGATTTGAAAATCAATTGAGAATTGCGTCCTATAATTTGTTGTTAACTATGTTATTTGATTTCGCCCACTGTGCCTGTCGTTGCGTGTGGATAATGGGGCTACGCAACCGCACTATGAAATCAATATCCCTATAAATTATACACTGTAGCTAACAAAATAAGGAAAATTCTGTTAGTAGTTAGCGCAATATGGTGCTTTCAAAAAACTCGCGCCTGAAAACTCAAAATCAGTTACTCTGAATTTTGAATAATCGATGAAAAAAAATTTGAATGGCCTTACAGGGATAAGCAAAAGGTAAAACAAAAGAAGCCTTGATAACCATAATACATTTGCATTCAAATCTTTTGATTTAATTTTAATCCGACTACGGATAACAAAGAATATTATATCTTAGTTTTTTTTCTATTGAATTAATGATATACATACTGTAGACTATCTTCATTGGAAGCAACTTCTTTAAACCAACGCGGAAAGATTGGGTAACGTCTGCCTACAGGACATTCCTTCATTTCCATAAAGGTCATGTCGTCAATTGCACCGCTTGTCATGTTTATTTTTATCCTCGAACGATCATGATCTGCCTTATATATTCCAAGAAGAATTCCAGTATACTCCAGTATTGCAAAAACGACACCTTCGGATGTTGATAAAACAATATATTTTCGGGTTGGCACGGGCACATATATACCACTTCCTTCTCGCAATTTGATTGGTAAACCGGCAGGTATAACATATCTTCTGAATTCGAATTGCCGGTTTGGATTTTCCTGGGGAATGAGCCTTAAATATCCAAGTTTTGCAAGTGCATATCCAAGTACTTCTTGAGGAAAAGGTCTGCCCGGAGAAGACTTAGACTGTCTGACAGAAGAAGAAGAACCAGAATTACGTTCCACATTGGGATTCCGTTCACACTGCAGTGAATCGTAATTCACATACGCTTTCATAAAACTTCTTGAGAAGATTGCTGGACTTTTGCCTACTGGACAATCCCTTTTTTCATCTGGAGTCACATTATCAGCTGCGCCGCTTATCATATTTATTTTTATGCGTGACTTATCTGTTCTATAAATTCCACGGAGAATCCCACTTTCATCCAATATTGCAAAAATGTCATCACTGGATGTTGATAATACAATATATTCTTGGGATGGCACGGGCACATATTTATTTCTTTCTGCAAGAAATTTAATTGGCATACCAGCAGGAATAACGTATCTTCGAAATTCAAATTGCTGGTTTGGATTTGTGCGAGGAGTGAGCCGAACATATCCAAGTTCTTCTGTTGTACATCCAAATACTTGATCTGAAGGAAGCCTGCCCAGAGGAGAAATGGATCCGGCATGAAGTGGAGGCTCCTGAGTAGATGACCGGTCAGGTGAATGTTGTCTGGAAGAAGAAGAACTAGGATTACGTTCGACATTGCGATTCCGCTCACACTGTAGTGAATCGTAATTTGCATGAGCTTTAATAAAATTCCTTGAGAAGAATGCTTGACCTTTGCCTACTGGACAATCCCTTTTTTCATCTGGAGTCAAATTATTCACTGCTCCGCTTATCATATTTATTTTCATTCGGGAATAATTTGCATCTTTCCTATAAACTCCACGAAGAATCCCACTATCATCCAATATTTCAAAAATTACATCATTGAATGTTGATAATACAATATATTCTTGTGTGGGAACGAGCACATATCTATTCACTTCTACTCGAAATCTGATTGGCATACCGGCAGGAATAACGTATCTTCGAAATTCAAATTGCTGGTTTCGATTTGTGCGAGGAATAAGCCGAACATATCCAAGTTCTTCTGTTGCAAATCCAAATACTCGATCTAAAGAAAGCCTGACCAGAGCAGAAATTGATCCGGCATGAAGTGGAGGCTCCTGTGGAGATGTCTGGTGAGGTGAATGTTGCCTGGCAGAAGGAGAACCAGGATTACGTTCGACATTGTGATTCCGTTCACACTGTAGTGAATCATAATTTGCAGAAGCTTTAATAAAACTGTTTGAGATGATTGCTGGACTTTTGCCTACTACACAAACCCTTTTTTTATCTGGAGTCAAATTATCAACTGCGCCACTTATCATATTTATTTTGATTCGCGAATGATTTCTATCTGTCCTATACATTCCACGAAGAGTCCCACTATCATTCAATATCGCAAAAATGTCATCATTGGATGTGGATAATACAATATATTCTTGGGATGGCACGGGCACATATTTATTTATTTCTGCTAGAAATTTAAGTCGCATACCAGCAGGAATAACGTATCTTCGAAATTCAAATTGCTGGTTTGTATTTGTGCGAGGAATAAACCGAACTTTTCCAAGTTCTTCTGTTGTACATCCAAATACTCGAGCTGAAGCAAGGCTGCCCAGAGGAGAAATGAATTTGACATGAAGTGGAGGCTGCTGAGGAGATATCCGGTAAGGCGAATGTTGCCTGGCTGAAGAAGAACCAGGATTACTTCCGTCATTAGGACCCTTGCTAGCAGGAGACCTGGACCTGCCACGAAAAAGAGCCTCCTCCGGAGAAATCCGGTTAGACAAATGTTGTTGTCGAGCAGCAGAAGAAGAAGAAGGGCCAGGATTATGTTTACTATGAGGTTTCTTGTCGGGCCGAGAACTGCATTCTACAAGAAGAAATAGAAGACTCATTGTTTTTGTTCATCAGATTTATGTCGAATATCTTTAACTGGAATGGAAGCCTTTAATGTGTCCCCTAAGGGTTTGAATTGTTCTTGTATCTCTTCCCTATTCCTTCACACACCCCCCACACACTTACTTGGTGGTGGGAGGGGGACCTACAGTTTAAGGTGGGTTCCGAACCACCAAGAGCAACAGCCGTAAGTACTTAGAGAACGTTTTTCTCTAGAGGTACCGGTCCCACGACTCTCCGGAGATGAACAACTCCCTTGCTAGGCAAGTGTCACCGCATGGGCCACCGAGACTCTTCCAGAGTGCGAGGCGGGAATCGAACCCGCAAGCCGACGGAGTGGGTACAAAGCCTATGCCTTAACCCCCACGACCATCGTCCCACTGAATATCTTTAACTGAATTCAACGTTTCTTTGCAGAAAGCGTTTTTCTGATGCTTCAATAAAAATTATGAGAAATAATTTTAAATTATAAGAACACCCCACTGTACATATTTCCTGTAAATAAACATCTATTTTTTGTAGAAGACGAGCTCGTAAATGCTTTAATAACCTCAATGACAAACTATGTTCTGCTATACGAAAACCTATATAAAATAGTCAGTTTTTCATATATCCAATTCTTTGGAAAATTTTTTCCACTCACTTTTTACTGTCAAATAACACTTGAGGGGCTGACGGCAATAGCAGACTAAAACAAGGGTCGGAGCAAAAGCAAGTTGATTGTATCTCAGCGCAGGAACGAATTAGCCCAAATGCTGCGAGCAAAAACGATTCGACGATTTAACTCGTTTTTGCCCGTAGCGTGTGGACTAACCCATTTTTGCCCGTAGATATATTTCGATTCGTTTCAACGCCAACCGAACTCTCTTAACGATTTCACAGAAAAGTAAAAAAAAGTTCTCAAAAATCCAATTTTTAATTTTTAAGGAACAACTGTATACTCCTAAAGTACATGAATGCTGAGTTAATGCCTGAGAAGGTAGATTGGAAAATTATATTATATTAAAAAAAATTAGTAATAATTATTTGAAAAATCTATTTCATTTTTAATACGCAATATGTCTTGCAAATGAATTATCAATACCATGGGGCCCCAGAAATAATTCGGCTCCCATTGCGTGGAATTGGAAAACTTAAATAGAAATGATTGCACAAAAATTGTTCTACGGGGATTGTCTGCGATTCGTCACATGATTCGCACTAAATCTTAACAATTTATAGACAAAAAGAGTTTTTTTATTGAACTCATGGAAGTTATTGAATCTTTTTATATTTCATAAACAGCTTTTATGAGCCATTATCGACATTAGTTATTTATTTTGTAATAAATAAAGTTTTACCTACGAAATTAACCAAAAATGACCGTAATGAAATGTTATTAACTAATTTATAAACCTTTAGGGAAAATGACAATCGACAGTTATTATGTTTAAGAACAATTTTTTTTATCAAATTTATATTATCTGATGTATTTATGTGATAAAAGATTCCATTTTTCACCCGAAAATTCAGGAGTCCAATTCCCAATTAGATAGAGACAGAAGTTTATCAATGTTAACAAACATAATTGTTTCAACAATTTATTATCATTGTTAATGATATTCGCTTAGAATAATCCTAGAAAATTGCAGTTTTTTTGTTGAAATTTTCAACTTTTTGTTCACTTTCTACTAGGAGTGAGTTGAATGAATAATGCTAGAAAGTTGCGACTTTTTCCTGAAATTCGCAACTATTTGTCTACTTCTCAGATAGGGTGAGTCAATAATTAATTCAATATAGCAAAAATAATCATTCGCAGGAATTATTATTGTTTATAACTATCTTCTTCATTATTAATGCAATATAGTTGCGGTTTGTTTTAGAATGTTTAACTTTTTGTCCACTTTTCACTTAGTGAGGTAATAATTAATGCACGTTAAAAAACTTGCGTATTGAAACTATTAATTATTGTTTATAACTATGTTCTCTTATAGTAATGCTGGAAAGTTGCTTTTTATTAATCTTGAGTTTTGCTCTGACTTTTCAGTTATGATAAAATAATAAGTGAACCTGAGCAAGAATCATTTTTTAAATAGTATTTACTTTTTTATTCGAATTATATTTGCTCTTCTCCCAATGTTTGAAAAAATTAATTCAAACAAAAAAGCTATCTTACACAAGAAACAAAAACAAAGAATGGAATAATTAGGACTAGGTTGGAGATCTAGGTGTGTCAATGACTTGCAAAAGTTTTGTTTCAAGTTACAACAAGAAATTCATTGCAAAACGTAGAAGAAAAATGTGGAATTGAACATATTTTGATATCAGCGCCCCACCCCCTGCAAAATATATTTACGAAAAAGAAAGAGATTGTTTCAAATATTTTTCTGGCTAATGTTTATTTATTATTTGTTCATAGCTGAAAAGGCAGAGCAAATTCATACATTTCAGTAGAAACCACAACTTTCTAGCACTTATCTAAGAGGAGATAGTTATAAATAATAATATATTGTTTAAACAACTATATTTATTAGCTTGCATTCATTATTACCTTACTAAGCGGAAAGTGGGTAAAAAGCTAAGAATTTCAGAAAAAACCTCAATTATCTGGCAATAATATAGATGGAGATAGTTATTAACAATAAGAATTTGTTCAAACAATTATTTTTGCTTAACTTGAATAGTCATTAAGTCACTGCAAGTGAAAAATAGACAAATAGTTGAAATTTCCTGGAAAAACCGCAACTTTCTACCATTAGGCAAAGAAAATATAATTAACAATAACAATTAATTGTTTTAACAATTACTCTTATTAACTTAAATTAATTGTGATTTCACTCTAATTGAAAAATTAATAAAAGTTGAAAAATTCAGAAAAAAACCACAACTATGTAGTATTTATATAGAAAAAGATGGATATAGACAATAATAATTTTGTTAAACAAATATTTGTGCCATATTAAGTTGAATATTAACTTAGTCCAAGTGAAAAGTGAATTCCTCAAAGATACTATTGTTAACAATGATATCAAATTGTTTGAACAACTATGTTTGTTAGAATTGATAAACTCTAACCTCTTTCTAATTGAAAATTGGACGAAAAGTGGAAAATTGGTGAAAAAACAGCGACTTTCTATCTCCATTCTAAGAGGAAATTGCTAAATGGCATTATGATCCATTTGAAAATTATTATGCGTATTAAAAAGGAATCGATTTTTGAGAAAGTTTTTTGACACTTCGGTAAAATTGTTGAGAGAGTTTGGTTAGAGTTGAACCGAATCGAAATATGAGTGCGGGCAAGAATGCGTTAGTCCACGCGATACCGGCAAAAACGAGTTAAATCTTCAACTTTTTTTTGCTCACAGCCAAATTAAGAATTGAATTGCACTTGTTTCAAAATTCTATAAATAGGAGTTGATCGTCAAAACTTCCAGGTGCTTACCGTGTTTGAATTTAACTTAACTCATTATTTTACTTTTGATGTTTATTCTGATTTCGCTAAAATTATTCTGGAATTCTTATTAACTTCATTGCATTTTTTTGAACTCAAAAAAACATGAGAACCATTATTAATACACTTCAGTCACTCTTAGTTAGTTTCAGTCACATTTTGGGTTAAACATTATTATGTCAAGGAACTGTGCTTAGAAACAAAATCTCATTTGCGAATAATGTTCAGACTTTATTTTAGTTTTTTCTCTTTATTGACTTTTACTTTCATTATATAAATACATTAAAAACTCATGTATTGATGTACGTACATAATAATGTGTTCTCGCGTTGTCGTCGCGGTAGGGCTTGAGCTTTCCTCTCATAAATTTGAGGGCTATGTTGGCCGTAGCATTGCTACTGACAGGGTTTCCCATAGCAGACAGGCAGGGAACGAAGAGAAAAGTGACTAAGCGGCACACCAAAACCCATAAATAATAATGGAGAGTATTTTAAAAATTTTGAAACGCTTGTCGCTACCCGAGGATCGTCGGGGCGCCCCTGGAGCCACCGCTGGGGGCCACAGCATGGGGGACGGTGGTGATGGTGAGCTGCGAGATGGTCAGGCAGACCTCACTAATCAAACAGCTGGCCAGTAAGAACATCCGCGACATACGGTAAGCAGTGAAACAGCAACTGTGTCTGCTGAGGATGCTTTGGCTAGCGTTAGCTATTTGCAGCAACCACTTCAACATAAATACCGTAGGAGAGCATCAATTGGGATACGACAATGAATGAGGAATTGATGCATCTCTATTATGAAACTGCGAAGTTTGAAACATCACGCAAAAAGGACAACATTTCAGAACGAAATTTGCCTCAAAGTATCCTCAAATAGAGAAAGTCGCACTAAGAGATCTTATCGCTAAGGTGAAGGACATCAGGACTAATCTACTCATCTCAGAAGATCGAGCAATGGAGATTAAACAGCAGGTTGATTTGGAGTGGAAAAACAACGGCAATGAACAGCAGTTACAGGAAGCCGCGTTACGCGAACAAGCAGTGGCAATTGATGTTCTTCCTCAACCTGCTCATGATCCAGCACCACTACATCCTCCGAAGGTAAATGGCCCAATACAACAAGTACCAGAAGCAGAGTTTCAACAACCAAGAAGGCTATTAAAATGGACATACCATATGAACAGAGATGTGATGCGCTCTTATTTTTTGGCAAAGAAAATTGGGCAAAGTGTAAGGAGAGAACATCATCGTCTCTTCTTATTTAACTACCCAGGCCTAGCTACAAAAATAAATGAGCAGAATCTAGCAGATCAAAAGCGCTCAATATCTGTAAAGAAATTGCTTTCGGCTGTTGAAATAGCTGCCATCGAAATGGAAGTAGAACAGCAGCTTCACATTGATGAACTTCCATTGGAAGATGTGGACAACGAGAACTTGACTGCAGCTGAAGGCATAGGTGCTAGGGATAATGAGCATCAACTGCCAGATGGACTAGAACCACATCCGGATATTATAAACGATGATCTAAACTGCGAAGTCCCAGAAAAACTACAGCATCTTGAGAGGAATTTTGGTCATGCTTTACTAGAGTTCAGACATGTAGAACCAACACAAAAGCATTCACTGCCCAAGATGAACATCACAAATGATCTGCGTGCACTAATAGAACACCTGAACAGCAAGGTTTTACCTATGCATTTGAACGCAACACAAAATGCGTCAGAGGTGCAAGCTCTTGTATACTGTGCAGCTGTGGCAACCGTTAGAACGTTAGGCCGCAGAACGAGGCCTATAAATACAGTCTTTGCCCCAAGACAGGAGCGAGATCCACCATGGAAGATCAGGTTGGATATGGATGTCAGGAAAGTAAGGTGCAAATTGAGTCGACTGACTCAATATAAGAAAGGAAATCGAACCAGAAAGCTGATACACCATGTTATTAAAATCATCCACCCTTGGTTCATCGAGACATTGACACCAGCAATATTGGATGAGATTATAGATTTCCAGCGGCAGAGACTTGATGTTCTTACTGCTAGACTGCGTCGTTACAAGAAAAGTAGTACAAGAAGACAACAAAATCGAACCTTTCTGGCAGATAAAAGAAGGTTCTGTCGTGAACTGAGTGTAAAGCAAAATAACCAACAAGACACCGAAGTACCTCAATTGGAAGATATGACTAACTATTGGTCAGATGTTTTGGGAAAAACTAGCATAAGCAATTTGGACGCTGCGTGGTTTCAAACAGAGAAAGCAAGAGCAAGCAATAACCCTGAAATAGAGCTGACGAACATCACAGCTTTAGATATTTCAGTGAATTTGAAAAAAGCATGTAACTGGAAAGCTCTAGGTCCGGACATGGTGCACAATTTCTGGTACAAGTACCTGGTTAGTGTGCATCCTGCGTTGGCACGGTGTTTTCAAAAGATCATCGAACATCCAGATCTGATACCAGGCTTTATGCTGCAGGATACTACGTATATGTTGCCTAAAAACCCAGACGCTCAAACATATCTGAATTTCGACCGACAGCCTGTCTTCCAACAATATATAAATGTCTTACAGCTATCATAGCAGATAAGGTGTATTCTCACTGCGACGAGAATGACATCCTTACAGAAGAACAAAAATGATGCCGTAAAAACTCCCGAGGCAGTAAAGATCTAGTCACCATAGACGCAGTTGCCATGACGCAAGCTCGTAAGCACCAAAGGAACTTGCACGTGGCATACATTGACTACAAGCAAGCGTTTCCTTCCGTACCACATGACTATTTGCTTGAAGTCTTAAAAGTATACAAAATTTATCCACGCATCATTCAAGACTCAGATTGCAATACTCAGATTGGTTCTGAAGTGTTCTTTTAACTAAGCAAACAAGATCAGGGCAATCAACACCTATGCTATTCCTGTTCTCACGTACTCCTTTGGGGTCACTAAATGGTCGAACACCGACCTCGAACGATTAAACAGATTGATCCGCGTAGAAATGACGAAAAACCGAATGCACCTCAGTAATTCGGCGATTAAAAGGGTAGTTCTACCACGACATAGAGGGGGTAGGGGCATTAGAGATGTCAGGAAACTGTGTGAGTCACAAGTTATACAGTTGCGGGACTATTTTAACAGCGAGTGAGATGTTACGCTCTACAATACCATCTGTAAAGCGGATCTTGACTACACGCCCTTGAATTTGTCTCCAGAGGAGGCCTTGAATATCAGGGCAGAAACCATAGAGGAATTAGAAACGCAATGGAGACAGAAAGCCATTTACGGCGAATACCCCAAAACGTTAGATCAATATGAAGTGGATAGTGAGGCATCCAATATTTGGCTGAGAAAGGGAGTCCTGCATTCAGAAACGGAGGGATTCGTCATTGCCATTCAGGAGAGAGTTGTCAGCACCAGGAATTATCGCAAACACGTGTTGCATCAAGACGTGGTTGACCGGTGCCGATTATGTGGAGAAACCAACGAATCCATCGAACACATTATTGATGATTGTCGCGTAATGGCTCGAAGAGAATATACGCACAGACATAATGATGTGGCGGGCATTATACATCAACAACTTGCCCTAAACCTAGGACTCTTAACAGAATGGATGCCTTTCTATAGATACATTCCAATGCAGGTTTTAGAAAACAAAGATTACATCTTATGTTGGGATGTGACTATCCAGACGCATCATTACATTCGAGCCAATCAACCGGACATCGTGATGCGAGAGAAAAAAGGTGGAAGAGTCTACATCATCTACATTGCTTGTCCGCTTAACCGAAATTTGCAGGCAACCTATACAACCAAGATTTATAAGTATAGCGACCTGAGGCATGAAATAAAGGCAATATGGAGGAATGTGAAACATGCACCTATTCATCCTATTGTGATTACGGCTACAGGCAATGTGCACGCAAGATGCACTGAGCATCTTGAACATTTAGGAGTCAGTAGCGTACTGGCGGCAGCTCAGAAGGCGGTTTCATTAAACACCTGTCGCATTGCAAGAAACTTCCTAGACCATCAGGAAGCAAGCGACTAAGAACCTATGGCGTGATACATGATAGCTCTAAGAAAGCATCCAGGGGCGACTGTTGTCAACTCCAACACTCACGGCCGCTGTGTCAGGATAACAGCGGTGACGACAAACTGCAAACTACATCGTGCGCCTAATTTTGTACCTACAACATCATCGCAAATGATTTCAAACGTCGTATTGAAATAACTTATAACGTCCTCATCTCATCAGTCACTTGACTTAGTCCGTGGCTATGACGAAAAACCGGGTTCACCCGGGAAAAAGTTTTGAAGCAAAAACAAAAAATAATAATTGATAGTTGATAGTAGGGATAATTATAATAGAAAATAATAAAAAAACTATGATAAGAATTGATAGTAGGTATGTGGCGACCCCATCTGCTCTGGGCTAACTCTTTAATGCAGCGAATTATGCGGTTACGACACCAGTGCCACCCACAATAGGCCTCTCCCGGATGCAGTCCATGGTTCAGTTGGGAGTAGCAATAGGAAAGAACTGAGGTGACGACCAGGCAATGGCCTCGGACAAACGCGATAACATCGATTCAAATGGTCGGACCAACTCAGGAAGGACCTCCTTACCTGTTGGCAAAGAAGCTCACCTGCGCGGAGAGGATTAATGTAGAAGTTACATGACCGTTGGGTCAATATGCACCCGGAATATGCTCATGAAATGCCTCAGTATTTAAGGGATATTTGAGAGAGAGAACGTGAGAAGTAGGAGATCTATACATTAAAAAGTCTTCCTCAGGATGGACGAATTCGCTGAAGCTAATACTGCTCTCCCCGATTTGCTCCTCAAAGATGTTAATATCTGGAATCTGAAGTGTGTAGTTTACTAGAAGGCGCTCTTCCTGCTTAGCGATGATAGAAGTAACGATACTTCAGTACGTCTGAGGAAGACACGCGTGCGTATTCCATAGCTTCAGTTCGAAATTGAAACGGCGAGACGGCATGCATCAAATGTTCAGTGTGTGATTAGGTACATCACATCAAATAAAAAGTTCACTCCAAAAGTTAGGGCACTCGCTCGGAACTTATGAAAAGCAAATCACACGCTGAACAAGTGCAAACTGTCGACCATCAAGCAGCACTGGACACAAAAAATAAGATCTCTTTCAACAGCGAAAAAGCGCTTTGAACGGCGAGTTAAGTGGATTCAGGAAAATTCCACCTTTTCTTCTCATTCTTCCAGTCTGTTCAATAAAGCGTCATGCGTCGTTAAAAATCCGCCTAGTCGAGAAGAGATTCAAGTCTTCTGGGAGCAAGTATTTGGAGATACTTATCAGCTAAATGACGAAGCTTCTGATATGTCACTCTTTCGTAACTTTTGCCAAAGGCAAAGGTTACAAGGTCCAGAGGAAGAGTGTCCACTAAGTACTGCTGAAGAAGTGAAGAAAGTTATTGCTAGAACAAAGAACTTTACATCGCCAGGGCCAGATAAAATCAACAACTTTTGGTGGAAGAAGCTTACTTCTATGCACCAACATCTAGCTCGTATATTTACTAATTTCTTAAGCGGAGGGCAACCCGTCCCGCAGTGGCTAGTAGAAGGACGCATGGTATTAATTCCTAAGACCAGGGATTTGTCAGGTCGAAAGAACTACATGCCCATAGCTTGATTAAACACCAGCTACAAGCTATTCACTGGCATCCTCAAAGAGAGGATATTGACATCTATCGAGCTGGTATGGAGTGTAATAGTCGAACAACGTGGATGCAAGAGAGGGCTGGCAGGTTGTCCATGACTTGGATTGACTACCGTAAGGCATTCGATAACATGAACCATGAGCTACTTATTAAGCTCTTTGAGTGTATGGAGGTGCATCGAATAATAGTGAGATGCATAAGAGACCTTATGCTCTTGGGGCGGACAAGATTTGTCATAACATCTGACAAAACGCAAGTGACTACATGCTATGTTACATATAAGAGGGGGATCTTTCGAGGAGACTCTCTAAGTCCGATACTTTGCTGCATCTCCCTCTTGCCGATTGGCATGAGCTTCGGACTGGACAAGCGATCAGGATGTTCAACTCATAGGCGGAAATACCATTCAACATCTTGGTATTGGAAAAATATATACATATCTTGGAATACCGCAAGCGGAAACACAAAATGTGCATAACTTAAAAAAGGCGCTTGGAAAAAGGTTACGCCAAAGTCTCAGAAAAATTTGGGCTTCCGCATTATCTGGAAGAGATAAGATCCAGGCGACCAATATGCTGGCCGTTCCTATACTGCTCTACACTTTTGGTGCAGTAAAATGGAACTTCGATGAGTTAAAATTACTTGATCGGAGCACACGCAAGATGATGATAATACATCGAAGTCTTCATCCTAGATCTTCCGTACCTAGAATATATCTGCCTCGCGATAAAGGGGGCAGAGGCTTGCTAAGCTTAGAGTGTCTTTATCGAAGAACGGTTCTGGCTACAGCCTGTTCAGTTCTAAAAAGCACAGATTCCCTTATGCAACTCATACATCAACACGAAGTCGCCGAAGCTGCGGCGTTTTCATAACATGCCGAAGATAGGGCCGCAGAGGAGCTTGACCTCCCATTTAATTCCAGCGACACTACACACGGTCTAACATCACTAACACCTCTGGTGCTCAAAAGTCGTATACAGGAAGCAGAACATACAGTCCTGCTAAGAGAGCATGCTGATAAGCCCCTTCATGGTAAGTTCTACGGCATCATACGTCGAGAAGAGCTCTCGATGGTTCTGTCCAACATGTTTCTCAAGTCCGCTGGATTGAGTTCGGAGACTGAGGGATTTCTTTTTGCTTGTCAAGACAGCGTTATAGACACCTTAGTTTACCGCGAGGGCATGACGAATGTACCTGTAAATAATACCAACTGCCGAGCGTGCAAGCAAGAGCCAGAAACACTTGGACATGTTCTCAGTGGCTCATCTAAATATGCACGCTACGAGTACATAGAGAGACATAATGCGGCTCTAAAAGTGTTATATTTCTATCTTAGGCATTTCTATGGTGTTGATCTATTGCCCGTCTTGCCATACCACGGCAAAGGAGGGAGAAAAACGGGCGAAATATCAAGCACTTCTTTTCGATCTGAGTAGACTGTACCAAGGCTACAAAGTCCATCTTATAATTCTCAAACTCGGCTGTCTTGGAGGTATGAAAGCTTCATTTATTAGCCAACTCAACAAGATTCCGGCTTGCCAGCGTCAGGCTCATTTCATCGCGAACCGGATGCAAAAGGCTGTTCTCCTGGGATCACTCTATCTGGTCCGTCAACACTGTTCCTCTTAAATTCTACAAAGATTGGTAGCTCTAAAAAGTATCCAGAGGTGAAACTTCATCTCCAACTGTCTTGTCTGCCGCGTAAGGTCATCCGCGGCTAGAGACCTGACTCCAAGGAACAGTGTTGCCCAATGTTCTCACGCGTAAATTTCCCGCTCTTGCTTACCTTCTAGGATAGAAGGAGCAGAAGCGGATGACGTACACGTTCCAGTAGCTTTGGGATTGGTTTCTTTAAGGAATCATGATCGAAGCTACCGGAGCCTACAACTTCTCAAAAAATGACGCTTGCATTAACAAGCTCAAAGTCTTCGAGAACGCCAGTAATCTTTCCTTCCTTTAGATGAATTTTGGCACACTTGTCCAAACCAAAGTCCATCCCAATCTATACAGTGTAGTTCTTGACGATATTTCTAGCAGTTTGAAGTTTGATTTTGCCAGAGGCATAGATCTTCAGATCGTCCATATAAAATACATGAGTGACCTTATGCTCGCGCTGATTAGTGTCGCCACAGAGGTATCCAGGAGAATTTCGTAGTACGAGAGAAAGAGGCAGAAGTGCGACGCAAAAAAGCAAAGGGCTCATATTATCACCTTGAAAGATGCCCCTCTGGAAGGTGACGTTGTTGATTGTCAAACGACAATCCCAATATGAGATGGTAAATCTAGTTTTCCAAAGAGGCATCAATCTCTCTATGCATCTCACTATGTTTGGATGTACTTTCAAGCTCTGCCACAGACAGAAATAGAATATACCAGCTGTTACTCGCGGTCATTTGCCCCCTACCCCCAATACTTTTACGACCTGTCTGAGAGCCCAAAAAATATGTGTGCATAATTTAGTGCCGATTGGTAAAAAACCATGGATTTGCATAAATTTTCATACGTTTTAGGCCACTTGATTTTATGTATTAGATAATAATATATAATATAATAATACATATATACATATACAACTATCCCCTCTTATATTATAACCATTGTAAATAACTTCATTGCAATTTTTAAATCCATTTCTGAGGAATTTGATTATTTCTGCTTTCTTGTTTGATATTTTTTGATATTTTCAAGAATTCGACTATTTGGTAGGAAATGTTCTCGTAGATTTAAAATTTAGCTATTTGCTTGCAAATTCAACTAATTCAAGGAAAAAGTTGCTATTTTATTGGGAATTCCTCTGTCCTAATTGAAAATTCAACTCTTTCTTCATAAGTCCAGCTGTGTGGTGGGACATTACAAAATTAATTTGTTTAGGTTCTACTATCTGCTTGAAAATGCATTATTATGTTGAAAAGTGATTTCTTTGTGGTACGCCTAATAGCATATTATGCACCAAGGGCGAAAAGAGGGACATTATTGATGAGTGTGTCTTTCCAGTGCGAGGCGTAGGAACCGACTTGAAGTGCCGCTTTTCAAGTTCGTAGGCATGTAATGGCCATGTATATCTATGACATCATACTTTCCGACGTCATAGACTGTAAAAACAATAAGAGTGAGAAAAGTTAGTCCCAAGTGGTAATTAAATGAGACTACTGGTGGAAACCGAGAATCGTTTTGTTTGCACTGAAAATAACAGCATGAAGTTATTATTTTCAAAAATAAGACGTGAAAAAAAATAATACCATAAAAGAAGAAATCTCTAGTTTTTACAGTGTAAATATAAAAATAGCTATTATATGACTATAAGCTGGAAAGGGGGACTTTAGGTTCCCTCCACAGGCCTGATAAATAGCTGTATTCATGCATGTATTATATGAAATATAATAAGAATTACAGATATATTATGTTATTACATTTACCAATATAATTGACGACGACCGCCAAAGTGAAAAGAAAAGTACAGAACATCTTCGTTTTCGCAAAGTAGAGAACAAACTGATTAATGCTTCAGTGAATAATCTGGTTATTAACTGTATCTAAGGAATATTTCATGGCATCATCAGGGTGCAAATGCACACATAAGTAGCCGTTATCTCACATATATGTGAAATAGCGATCTTATCAGTGTCAACATTGTCTCTTGCAAATAATGATATCACTTGACAGTTTTTATTATGATCATTTTGATGAGGACATTCTCATCCCAAATGGAAGGTATTGTTTTTGTGTAAAAATTGAGTGTCGCCAAAGTCATCAAGATTCGACGTTTTTCGACTCACTGATTGAGAAGTAATGGTTTTTACTTCGGTTTCAGTCAGTCGTCGTTGTCTGTCAAAACGACAACTTTCCAAGAAATTATCTTATTAAATTATCTGACTAAATTTCTCATCAAATTTTCATTTGTATGGAGATAGTATTTCCATACAAATGTACGGAAATAATGCGTTTTTGAAGGTGAATATAAATGCGATCATATAGCATGCAGGTATATATCCACTTCTTTTTTGATTCCTAGCGGCTTTCGCATATCTTCAATTACTTATTTGTTTAACAATGAAGTTTCGTAGAGATTTTCTGGTATATTAGGGAACAGAAAGCGGTATTTGAACAAGTATATCGAGATACAAAGGTCCTAATAAAGGGATCTTTATTCCTTGAAGTTTATCTCTTCCGAGGTTTTATTATTACACAAATTAATATGATGAATTCAAGTGATATCCTTTATTGATTTTTTTTTATAATGAACCAAATAAAAAATTTTTGTAAACTATTTTAATTCTACATGCACTCCATTTTTATTATAAAAAATATATTTGAAAAGTAACGAAATCTTTGAATGTAATTTCAATTCCCATAATTTTAGATTTTTTCATTGAAAGAATAGTTCTGTACCGATTTAAAAAAAAAACGTTCGTAGATAGAAAAGCTTTTTAGAATTATTTGAAATTTATTCACTGAATATAATTAACAAATATCAAAGGTGTTAATGAATAGATTCCAAGCGGCACAGTATGAACACGTTTGATTTTGTCAGCTTACAATGTATGTAATGAGTAGCAGATGAAATTGTTAGTAATTTTCCTGATTTCCCAAAAATTTTTATAATTTTCGAAATTAACTTTCGGGTTGGTTTGAGTTTTCAAACCATACTACGCGGAGAAACCCAAACACCAGTGGTTGGTGTTTTCTGGAAAAAACTCGCGGAACACCACTGAAAGATGCGTACGCACGGTTCATTAGTGTTTCGTGCAGTGGCCAGTGGCACCTACGCAACAATAATCAAAACATGACTTAGTCGTTCGGGCGCGTCACTGGCCATAGTCTATGCATTAATAGTTAGTGCATGCACGCGGCGCTCATCGCTGTCCAAAACAATAACAAATCATGCCGAAGCGCATAAGACTTCAGGGCAGAAAGCATCCATTTTATTTGAGCATCATTTTTTTAGCGTCCTGTTATAATACCAGATCGACTTTTTTTGAGGCCATCGTTCGTGCTATTTTACTTTGCTAACTTCAGATTGAAAAGCGGTACATACTATAGCGAACTAAAATAGTGCACAGGGCCATTGTTTTAATTTCTTGCAACTACATGCTTAAGGGAAACCAAAAACATGTGAAACAAAAAAATTTGATTCTCACTTCGGTCCTGTTTCGATCAAAAAAAGTTGTACTAAAACGTCCTTTAGGAGCATCAAAATAAAGTGGCATTAGAATAGAGCCACTCGTATGTATCTCTCGTAAACATATATATGTATACTCGTAAATATCGCGCATCGATGCTCCGTAATTTTGCAAAAACGGTTGCTCAACTGAAGTAATGATGGGACATTGAAAGTGAAACATCGATGTTGACGAACATCGATGTCAAAAATGATCGACATCGATGTCACTGATGTATCGAGAGAAAAACATCGATGTTTTCGATGCTTACTGAACATCGATGTTTTATTTTTAAATCTTATAAATCACTTAGGATACCTTTCATCCTTGAGATAAAATTCGTGATTAAATATCCGAGATATTTAATCGATAGGTACGATGAATATCACAATTTTGTAGATTATTATATGAGTTCTATATAAATTGATAATAAAATGCAAAATCCATCGTTGATCTCCAGAATAATAATTGCTTTATTTGAAAAATTCTTGTAGGCAACGACAATAGATGTGTTTGTTTTGATATCGGAATATCTAATTTATGTTATACTTTGAAGAATTATGTAGTAAAAATCACAATACCATAAAGTTCTGCGACCACAGGTGCCATTTCTGTCCAAAAACCTTGTGTAGTATAGTAAATTTCGATATTGTGCAATACCCAGTATATTAAAAATTAGTTTTAAGGCAGTTCAAGTCATTTCAAACAAACAAAAACGTATTATGAATTGTTTTCTTTTCTTACTTAGAAAATTTAATAGTATCAGAATTACCCACAAAAAAAAAGTTTGAAATAGTTCTGCACTGCATAAAACACTTGAAAACAGCTGAAACAGTTCGGAATAAATCAAAACAGTGTAAAAGAATTAAACAGTAGAATGTTTACAGTTTGATCCTCTTTACAGTATTCAAATACATTTCCAAGCCAATAAAAACAATTTAAAGCAATTATGTAAAATACTTGTGGACAGCTCGAAGATACAAAATCATGATCTTTGATATGTTGTTTTGCTTTTTCGTTCATAATTAAACCAACCCCTTGACTACCATGTAATTCATTATCTACTCCTGACCATATTTCGAAACCGTCTTTCAATCATCCATTTTCTATGTTTCGACTTTCGCTACCCTTTTTCTTCGTCTCAGGTACACATAAAATATATAGTTTCGTTACGTGCATAGTTTCTTGTAGTTCTCTTACCTTAAGGCGCTTGGTCCCGTTCGATTTTGAGCCTTTTTCTCACTCACGCCCAATTTCCTTCTACATGGATGAATTGTTCGATGTAATATTTTAACCACATAATTTCAAGGGTATAGTGCCCAACCTCTCAGTCTCTTTTTTTGTTGAAAAATGGTCTTGTTTTTTTTTTTTTTTTTAATTTATCTAAAATGTGGTTCATTTCTGCGCCTGGAAACAAGCAATCCGCTACAGGGGAAGTACCCCCGTTGAACCGAAAACAGGCGCTCCGAATTTCACAGAGAAATTATCCTAATTCACCGTGACGGTTTGCGAGGATGCTGAACCCAAGGGGTAGGTCGTAACTCATCCGCCCTTTTCATTGTTGCATCCTGACACGATTCGAGTCGCTTGAACGAAATTTATAATTATTAAAATATGCAGAAATTGAATTTCAATATGCTGCGTTAGGTTCATTACATCATTACGAGACGATTAAAAAAAGATAGAAAAAATTGGTTAACCAGTTCAATTTCTGTTGGGAGTTTTGGTAATTTCGCATTTTATTTAAGATCACCTTCAACACTGAGAATATTGACTATTCCAATATTGAAATATTGAATATTCCAAGTTTTTTTTCAACGTATCTGGAATCGTCAATTTTTGTCAGTTTTATCAAGAAACTTGGGAAAATTATATTTATCTAAGCTTAAAAATAGACTGATAGTACTTACTTCCTTGTATGTAACGTCGTTTTCATGAAATGTAAAATCCCTTAAATATAATTTCAGCTAGAATTTAAGTGTTCGAAAGTTTTTCAAAAATGACATTTTTTATTTTGTAATGAAAATGATTTTTTCTTAAATTCTGTAATTGCTGGTATTTTCAAAATATAAAAGTAACTAAGTAAAAATTAAATTCTGAAACGGTAAATTAAAATAGTTGCTTGAAAGATCAGCTCTTTTATTGTAAATTACTATTTTTCGGTTGAAGATTTATTATTCTAGTTCAAGATGCTGATATTTTGAATATACAAAAGTAATCAAGAAAAAGTTACTTTCAAAAACAGTATCAATTTATAATTCTTTTTAACATTTAAGAAACATAAAAAATACAACTGGTTGAAAATTCCGGTATTTTGTTAAAACTAACCTTTTTTATTCTTTATTATTGTTATTTTATTATTATTATCTATTATTATTTTTTACTTTTATTCTACTACTTGGTTGAAAATAGTGAATCAAGTCATGGAAATATTGGTTAAAACCAAGAATCGTTTTTTTTGCACTGAAAATAACAGCATGAAGGTATCCTTCTCATAAATAGGTCGTCAAAAAAATGATACCATTAAAAAATAAATCTCCAGTTTTTACAGTGTAAATATACTAATTTACCAATAGAATTAACGATGACCGTCAAAGTGAAAACGCAAGTACAGATTATCCTCATTTTCGCAAAGTAGAGAACAAACTGATTAATGCTTCAGTGGATAATTTGTTTATTAACTGTATTAAAAGAATATTCCATTGCATCATCAGAGTCCAAATATATATATAAGTAGCCGTTATCTCACATATATGTGAAATAACGACCGTATCAGTGACAAGACTGTCTCTCGATAATAATAATATCATTTGACATTTTTCATTATGATCATTTTAATTATGACATTCTCATCTCAAATGGAAGGAATTGGTCCTATGTAAAAATTGAGTGTCGCGAAATTCATCAATTCATCAAGTACCTAAAATGAGTGTTTAAAGTTCTTTGGAATGCTGTGAAATTTGTGATTTTTTGTGAGTAGATTTTTGAGGGATATTTAAAATATTGTGAAATTCCGTGACATTTTGTGTTTCAAAACTGAGAAAGGAAAATGGTCTTGCAAAACATATATATACATACATATAAAATGCAAATAAATATTTTAGAATAAATAAATAAAATAAAATAAAAAGCATAAATAGTTCGATTTTAAAAGATATCATGAATTTCCATCAGAATGAATATTTATCATCCTGAAGTGTATCTGAAATAATTCTGATAGAAAAAAATAATATTCGTAAAATGTCAAGTTTTGACGTTCCATTTGGTTAAATGATAATTTTGACGGAGAGAAATAAAAAAGCGGGCCTGCATTGAAAATTTATATCTTTAATTTTTGGTTAAATGTGTACATTTCTACAATTTTTTGTGGAGATTCTCATTTTTCTAGAATAATTTACGTAAAATTGAGAGTGTTTTTATGACGTCAAACATACAAATTCAAAAAAAAAAAAAGTAAAATCCTGCCTTTTTCTGCAATACCTTGTAGATTTTTACAATCAATTGAAAAAAAAATATGAATAAAAAGTTATACAAAAATTTTTAAATTGTAGAAACTTATACTTTGTAGTTAATTTTTTGCTTACTGCAAGAAAATACAAGAAACAATCAATTAATTGTACTTTTCGTTATATTTTGTACAGTTTTGTACAGAAAAGTGCATGTTTAACAACAAATTACAGTTGTAGAAATTTTACATTTTATTCTAAACAATTTGAATTTAAAAATAACCTGAAGAATCGTTAACCGAGAAAATAACTTGTAACTAAATAGTTTAATTTTCAACCAGGAAGATAGAAAATAGTACAGTTAAATTTTAAGTTGGAAGAGTTATTGTTTAACCAAAAAAAAAAGATAAATTTTCAACCAAAGATTTGAATTTTCAGATAAAAAAAATTCAGCTAAAAATTGAATAGTCAAATTTTGAGTTA
>CAKNXH010028931.1:0-27329 GCA_932178445.1 Andricus quercusramuli | reverse complement strand
ATGATGATTTTAATTTACATAACATTCAGACTCTTTTAAAAAACAGAAAAGACTTCGGTTAGAACGAGTAAATAAAAATTTTATTGAAATTTATGTCTGCAGAATTTGAAACAAGATATTCGATTTATGCATTGCATTTTTTTATGAAACTGCAGCTAAAAATGAATTTTAAAGTTGAGATTTGCTATCTGTAATAATTTAGTTTAGATTTAGTTTAAATTTAGTATTTAAATCGGGGGATTCCCCAAACAAGTGGCAGTGATATGTTTAACGAACTTCACGTTGTTTCGAACCTTTTGTCTCTGGTCTGACTGTTACGACTTTTTTTACTAACTTGAAGTAAGACATCAACAGTTCGTTCGCGCAAGTTGCTCATGAACGCGCGATAATAACAACCTCCTATTGGCTCGCTGCAATTATCAATAGTTTAAAAACTATTGAGCGTACAACATTTTGCCATTGTAATTTGTTGTTTGGTTTTTGACAAGGAATCTGTATATACAAGGTGTATGATGAAGTGTGAATCACCCTGTATATATATATATATATTTCCTATATTCTGTATTCCGTGTTATTTTGTGCTAATTATGTACAATTATTGCCACTTCTTTGGTGCATTTGATCTGACTTCTATGACTTACTTTTTCTCTTTGAATTACTGTAACTTCTTCAAGAAAGTTCGCTACTATTTTCCAAATTTGTGCCAATATTGGAGAAATTTTCTCTTTGCATAGTAATGTAAATGTGATTTTGTTAAATAGAAATGACAGTACATAATATTAAAAAACGTTAGATGAACTTTATTAAACTTTTCCTCGAGCCAAGAGAGCATAAGACGCTATTTAAAGTTAAGACACTATTTTAACATAGAACTCCTGTAAAATTAGCATATTTATCTTCAGCTTCGTGTGGCAGTACAAGGTTTTACCGTTTTCAAACAGTACCTGACGTTTTGATTTTTTTCTACTTTTCAAAAAGTTTCCCGTCAGTAAAAAAAGAAAAACTATAAATCTTCAACATGACATTTAATAAATCTGCGAAATATAAAAGCGAAAATAATTAAAAATTTGCAGCATGAAAGAAGAATATTAACTTATTATATATATATTAATATATAAATAAATATAATATATATAACATACATATAACATACATATATATAATATATATGCAATATATAATAAATAAATATATATATATTAATTTATTGACATTCTCGAATAAAATTCATACATTATTTTTATTTAAAAAATAAACAGTCCACCGTTACAGACATTTCCTCAAGGCTAACCCATTTACACCTCGTTCAAAGCTTGTGTTATGGAAAATTCTGTAATAATAGTCCTAGCCCTATGCCTGACCAGAATAGTCCTACGGAAAATTCCCCAATATTAGTCAGTATCTGAAAAAAATTAAATGAATCAAAGTTTAAGATTCTCATCAATATTCACTCATTGTCAGGATTCCCTTTTTGGATCAAAGAAAAAAAGTTCTTTTCGTGGCAAATAAGTTAAACGTGATTTTTTATCGAAACGCTCATTATTTATAGAATCATGATTTTCTTTCATATTCAAAACTCAAAACGGATTTTCATGAATGATTTTGAAGACCAAATTTCTATCTCGAAATTTTTTATTTTCATATGTTCGGGCTAGAAATAGATCAAAATTAAACTAAAAAGTAATTAGATTAAAATCCTAGATTGAGTTCTATTAATTTATAATTATTTCGTATATATATTATTTTGGACAATTCCTGACAAAGTTTTATTTATGAATGATTCAATATTCAAAAGCAAGCAGTATGTAAACATTTCAATTATCATTCGCTACTTTATAAATATAAACTTTGTTCGTAAATAGTGTTATATGATTATATCAATTTGTTAAAAATTATTGAAAGTGAAAAAACTTTATCATTGTTTTCGTGAATAATTTTTCATGAATTCTGAAGTGCAATCAATTTTCCTTAAAATGTCAACTAAACTATGAATTCTGACAGTTTTCGTAAATATGATTATCTGTGTAAATTGTTATCTATTTACGAAGAAAAGTTAAAAATTTTTTAAGAATGTGGATATGTAAGAAACTATCGAGGATAATATATTTCTATACAAATTCTTGAATATGCACCTGTTTCACGTTGATGAAATCGCTCAATGACATAGCTTGGCAACTTTGAAAATCCTAATCCGTATGTGAATAAATCAGCATCACTTTATTGTACAGACGGATGTAGCATTGAAATAATAGTATTGTTCTAATTTTATTTATCAGATGCTTTCGAAAATAAAATTGGCGTACTGCATTTCTCTGTCACAGAGAAAATTCGTAGAAATTAGATATTAGTGAACATCCTCAAAGCTTTCAACGCTAATAATGTGATAACGGTTACCATATATTATACTGATTGCGTGAAATGACCATTCTCATATTTTACTATCCACACAATGTTATTTTATATTACTTTTCTATATCTATTCAGAAAACTACGCTTGCCTAATAAAATATAAAAGTCAATTCTTTGTTTTTCAAAACGCAACTTTTTTTAATTTGCGTGAAAACGCTGTGTGTCTGTTTATCATTTTGGCATTTTCTCTAAATCATGGAAAATACACTCAATCTCTCTCTCAAGAGAATAATATTCATAACGAATTAATTTTTTCATTCTATTTTTTTAATTGAGCTTCTTTAAATTAGGTCTCATTTCTAAAATTTGTTGAGACGATATAAAGTTTGTTTAAGATAGCGGTAATTGCGAGAGGAATGTAATTCTTTCGATCCAAGTGCTATTAATTGTAATTAACGACTGAAGTAAATCAATAGAGAAGTGAGTGACTCGAATTCTCAATTAGAAAGGGCGAGCAGTGACACAGAAATATTTCAAATAATTCAAGAGATAGATATGTAAATAATATTGAAAGGTCGAGAAACATTTCTCAAGTGAAAAAATTCTCTAATTTTATATTTCCTATTGACTAAAGAACCATTATCTTTCAGATTATTCTTCCTTTTTCATTCTTCTGTTTTTATTTATCTCATAATCCATTATATGAATGAAGGCTACATCAAAGGTCTGCCGTTAGAAAGAAAAGACACAAATTCACATCCTTCAAGTCTCGAAATGACTTCCACTTAAGTCCAGTAGGAAAATTCACCTTACAGCGTATACAATTTTTTGCATGGCATGAACTTTACGGCATGTGTTTATATGCATCAACATAACTTCCATTCAAGGTACGAGTTCGATGGCCACTTTCCGCAAATTCGCTTGACCGTAAAGTTTGGAATGCATCGTCATTGATGATATAGCATCGTTCTGGGCACAATATGCTACTGCACCTAATATATGTACAATATCCAATATACAATAAAGGCTTAAGGCAAGCACGAGTATCTTCAGCACACACAATCGAGGTTAGCGCACCTCTAATGCGACAACGAAAGACGCATAGCCCATGCTGGTTACCTACTTCGCGATTATCCCATCGTCGGTACCCATACCCAACGCCTCTGCAATAGTGGTTTAATAGCATTAGAGCCGTGCCACATCCTGTGCACGCACATACTCCTTCTCACGAAAAGCGCGAGAATGGGTTCAGGATTATTCCTCAGTTAGAAACCAAAATCAAAGCTATTATACCGACGTCCACACTCCTAGAGCCTTTGAACTCAAGTCTCTTTGTTTACTCTCTATGATTAGTGCGAAGAGTCAGTCATTGTAAGGAATTTTGTATTGTTGGGCTATATTCTTAACGGGATTGTCAAAATGAGGATGCGTCGAGTTAGAAATTAAGTGAGCTGAACGCTGGTGGCCGAAATGTAGATTTTTTGGGTGAGAGATTATAATTAGAGAGCTTGTTCGGAGTTTGGATGGGTCTTTGTGTTAGGTACCTTTGATGTTGAGAATTTTATTATATTGAAGTCATACTTATGTCAGAAGAAATGGGACTTTATTTCTGTGAGGGAAAGGTATAAGCGCTTAACTGACATTTTTATGAAAATTTAGATAGGATCAGTTTTCGGTACATTGAGCTCAACTGCATTAGGCTTAAGCTGACCTATTTTTATGCTTTTTCAGAGTAGACTATTTGAAATATTTTGTTGAAATTTGAAATCTGTACTAAGATAATATGATAATCCGTTATGTTTCCGATTGGACAGAATTCTAAGAATATACAACCTGATTGATCTCAAAATCATGACACGTGTTGATAAGCGTTTGTGCCTTTCTCTCACAGATTTAATTAATTCCTTATCAAGAGGAACCAGATTCTGACAAAAATATTCAAAGAAGTATAGATGAACAAATTTGAGGCAGTAATTTTATTTAATACAAAGAAATTTGATATTGATTATATATATTTTTCAAAGATGGATAGCGGTACAAAATTATCTGGCTTACTAATAATGACTTTTCCTACTGATATATGGCTTCTAGGATTAATACATTCTGTTTCATTCAAGGAAATTAAAATTTCATACAAAATATATTAATTTCGGAAAAAATAAGAAATATGAAAAAGAAAGTAGAAAAGTAATTTTTGATCAGGCATATAAGTATTTGGAAGGAAAAAAACTTCCCAACAGACGCACAGCATAAGTAGAAATGTTACTTATTGGTCAGACATGAAATTTCTTTTTTTGCTTTCTTAACTTCTGCGGAGAATAATTTTCAAGTACATTCTAAGTTTCAATTATTACCGTTTTTTATATGGAATGTCTGTTTACCATGAATTTATTTTTATTTTTATGGGAAGCTTATTTGCGTATAAACTTCTGCGTGAAATAATATGGAGAATGTTAATTGAAATAAAACGCACTTGTTAGAATATGCATGAATTTTTTTATAATTTCCATAAAATTTTAAAAGAATCTCGAATATTTAGAGAATTTTTTATGGATATGTCTATTCCCATGGAATATAAAATTTCGGTGAAATAGTTGTGGGGCTTCCTACAATTTCCCTCTGATTCAGAGAAAATTCATATGAATACGGAATAACAAGTGGAATTTTCTGTCAAATTTCATAAAAAATCTGTCTGGAAACTGGAGAAAATTTTCAACAGAATTGTATATGAAAATCCAGCGAAATTTTTTCAAAAAGTTAATGGTGTAAAAATAATTCCTTCTAATTTCCAAATGGGTATTCTCAAATTTTATTATGTAGGTTCATAAGAGAGAAAATTTACTGAAAGTTTTAGATTTTCTTGATTTTTCTTTTCTGACAGGTAAATATATTACAGTATAGCATAGGCTTATATTCATTAAACATCTTCAAGATTTCCAAAAGTGTGTTTGACTTTCAAGGATAATTCTACAAAAACATTATAATTTTTTTCACGACATTCTGTAAGGTTTTACAAACGAAGTTGTGTTAAACATTTATCAACAAAAATAAAAAACGTTTCATTTAAACATTTGAAAAATATTTGAAATTGTAACGACTAAAAATTTTCCTATGCGAGGGAACAAAACAGCAACTTGAAATATTTTCAACATTTTTATCTCCCAGAAGACATTTTTTCATCTTTTCCTAATTTTTTTATTTAAGTACTTCAACTCTCTTAGGTTATGAACAGGAGGAAAAGAAGAATGTTGATCAGTACAAGATAAGCTTCATGTTCACTGGAGTCATTGTCAAGGTTGCGGCATCATGAATTGCAGCAAGAGGCTCTTTTCTGTCAACGAAGGTTAGCCGCAACCTTTGACCTCGCGGCTCATGTCTATTATACCTACGAGAAGAGAGATGGAGGGAATCGAGGATGCGCAATCGGCCCAGTGGCACACAAAGCGTCGCGATCTCGGCAGCCGAAGAAAAGATTTGGTTTTTTAGTCCTCATTCTCCACTTTCTGTTGGAGTATAAAGATCGTGGGAGGCGAAACGTACGAAAAGGATGTATTCACCGCAACTCGACGACAAGATACTCGAAGATCGCACGTGCAATTCACTCATGCTCACCACGTGCTTAGAACTGCGGTGTTTACTATCAAGTTTCTTGTTACTTTTTACTTTTTACTTGTTACTCGCATTGCATGCATCCTCTAGCATAATCGTGACTGCTTCGTTAGTCTTGATAATTCATTAGGTTAGAGGCTCTAGTGAATTGAGATTTATCTTCTATTTAGAATCATTTTCTTTAATTAAGTAAGACGATTCCACACTCTTTTCGTTACTTTCATAGTGCTTAATTATTATTCACTGAAGAGATTCATACAATAGATTCCGTGTTGGAAAAAACAGTAGAAAGTACTATCCAATAATTCACTTGATCTGTAATTCTTTCCTCTTTTATTTGATTTTTTTCCTTTTTTTGTACTATCTCTACCCTTTTCTATTCTTCACCTACCTGATTATGTCTCTCCTTATTTCCAAGAGCAGTTTTCATCATTATTCAATCTATTGTAAACCCCCCACATCATATGCATTCATATTATTTTTTGGTTGTATACTTATGGTTCGCTATTATTTTATATCTTGATTTACTCTATAACCTTTTACATTTTATCTATTCGGATTTTAGACCACTTAGAACTAAAATCGATTATTTACATTCTTTTTATTTAACATATTATCCATTTATACATCATTCTATTTGGAACGGATCTTATTTGATTAATTTCTGTCCTGTTCAGTTTCAAGCCAAAAGAAAAATAATATGTTAACTAGCGATAAAACAATAGAAAAATGAAATACAGTTCGATAAACCGGGAAATAGAAGCAACTTAATTCTAATTCAAAATAAGAGCAAAATGAAATGTGCTGGACAATTATAGAATACTTCTCTGTAACAAACAAATATTTTTTAACGAAAATACGTAAATATTCATGTGTTTCTTAAATGCGACATACAGTTCAGAATGACCATGCAACGAAGTTGATACGATAAGAATCGATTCAAAGAACAATTTAATTAAATAAATTATTACTTGAGTGAAGAAATTACTTCATTCGCATTATAACATCTCTTTTACTCAAGTAATATTGCTTTTAGATGTTTCAATATTTCTTTGATTCAATGGAACTAAAATATAACAGTTTAATGCATCGATGGATAATTTATTTCAAATAAAATTTTCTTTGATTTAAAAGCTCAAAATCAGTAAAATAAAGACATTTTTTCCCCGAAAACGAGATTCAAGGAAACTATGTTTGTAAGAAAAACTACGTTTCTTAAAAATCTATATTCTTTGGTTCAATTATTATCTTACATTCTCAGGCCAAGAAGTATTTCTTCGTTTCAAAGAAATGGCGCCCAAGGAAATGATTTCTTTGAATCAATACAACAATTTGTTGCCTTTAAACAATATTCAGTACTATTAAGTGAATGGTCTTCTTGGTTTGAAGAAGCTTAATCTAAGAAATGCGCTTCTTTGGATTCAAGATTTTCTTTAGTACCATTTTGAATTATTCAAATTTAAAATCATCTTTCTAAAAATTAGAATTTGAAATTGCCTAACCGCTAAAATTAAGGCTACAAAACGGGACATAAACGGTAGAATTCAGGGAAATATGACTAGGATAAGAAGTTAAAGTATGAGATGGAAATTATAGAATTAGTAGGAAAAAAATAAGATAAAAAATGATAACACGGGACTAAAAATTATAGATTTCTTGGAAAGATGAATAGAGCGAAATGTAATAAATGATAATAAAAAAAAATGTATAAATTTCATAAAAATTAATCAATAGAATACTTTAAGACTAGAATCTGGATCAAAGTAGAGTAGGTTAGGATAGGATGGACAATACATATCAGTAATTGCTTATGAGAGCAAAAGCGATAACATTAGATGAAGACAAAAGCCAATTGCAAAAAAGATTGTAAAAATGAATGTTTTTAGTAAGTTTGAATATTTTTCCATTAGAAATAATGCTTTTTATGTGAAATATCATCGTCAGAGATCTTTTTCTGATTCTTGTGATCATAGAAAAACTATTTTTTTCAGGGATCTGACTTTCGGCAGGACAATTACCTCAAATATTTAAAACTGGTCGAAGAGAAATCGACTTCCTTTTTTTACAATTATTATAAATTATCTGATTCACAGTGGAAAGGGGACTAGCTTGTAGTCGAATTTCATTGACGTGACTGACAGAATCATCGACTGACATTTCACTATTCAATCAGACTTTTTCATTAATTCAGTTTGCGAAACTAATCAAGCAAATTTTTCCAGTTTATGAAACTTCCAGTATTTTTTTTTATATAATAATTGTAGGTTTTGCAGTCCGAATTGATCAATTTTATAACAAATAAAGAAATATTTTCCATTTCTTGAATGACTCAAATATTTTTTTAACTTACAGGAAAATTATGTTTTTATTTCAGGAAAACAAATACGCATAATGAATGCTCTTCCACCTGAACTGAGCAGAAGAAATTCTGAAAAATTTACCATTTTACAATACATTATAAAATATATTCTTATTAAATTAAATACAATAAACTTGATAAATGCATTGTCATTGAATCAAAAACTTGTGAGATATTTCCGGATTCTTATTGGAATTTTGTTCCAAAGTCTCAGAACAGTTATACTGTGAGTAGCGGATTGTTTTATATATAGCTTCGAAAAATTAATAAAATTCCCGCGTGATGCGGAAGTAAGTCGTAAGCGAAGATACAATGATTCCGTGCGTATTGCAGCCGCATATGTGAATTCACGCTCTGTATGGCGTAACATTACAACTATCTGCAGACTAATTAATCTGTGCTTTATAAAAATTTTCTTGGCCAGTTTCTGGTCAGTCCCTGTCGAAGATGCTTCGACAGATCATCGCTTTTTCTGTACTAAGTTTGGGCGGCTTTTCTGCTATTTCTGCCGATCCCATAAATCGAAATTCAAATTTTAACGAATTGTCGAACGATTGTGTCAGCAATTCTTCCGCTTGTAGTGTTAATAATGTAATAAATTTTGTCACCGCAAACAATGGTAGTGTGGTTCGTCAGAAAGATGAAGAGGAAACTTTTGCCGACACAGAAAACGCTCTTGTAGAAGAAGGTAGGCAAAATTCCAATACACATGAAAACTAAGCAATTTCGCGGCTGAATTGCTGCGGTTTATTGAGTTATTCCGAGGTTGGAATGTTTTATTCGTTTTCAATGTGAGGAACAGTGTCTTTTTATGCGAGTTTTAAGAGGTGCATTTGTGAAATATAAGAAGTATTAAACACCTTTTCTCTAATTAAATATTAGATTCTAAGAGTTTTTTGAAATTATGATCTCGTAGAATATAATGAAGCTTTTCATTCTGAAGCATTAAACTCGATTCACCTAGAGATTCTCAAGGGAAAGTTGAGACACGGAAAACTATAAGTTTGATTGGTGCCGCTGTACCGGAGGTAGCTGAACATCTATTGAATTCAATTGGTTTGATTTGGCGCGATTTTAAAATTACGTATACTTCAAAATTTGTATTAACGAAATAATTGTTAAAAAATAACACAGTTCAAAATTTTTGCGCTCTATGAAAATATGAAGGCCCCGGTACAGCAGCGACCAGAGGAGGGAGAAATGTGTCTAAACTCTTCCTATGACGATCTCTAGATTTACCGAATGAAAAAATAAATTAAAAATTTCTCACATCAGTTGTTTTGACATCAAATTCTCGAACTTAATTTACGAAGTACCTAATCCAAATAATTCATCAGTAAATAAATTAGTGAAAGCTAAATTAAACTGCTGATTACTTCGAGTTATTTTAGAGTAAGGTTTCGCAAAAATACAGCAACTCCATAGTAGTTATGGGTATTCAAGCGCTACCTTGAAAATCTGATCTTTAAGTTATCAGCCAAGATTTGATTTTTAATGGTCAAGCTTTTTTCCGGAAAAAGTTTAATTTCAGTTGAGAAAATTATAGGTAATAGTCTGTTGAATGTTTATGCTCCGTAAATTTCCTATTATGAGTTTTATGGACAAAAATTCTACAAATCCGCATATTTTTCTTGCAACGAATCATGTGATTTTCGATGAAAATCGATATGAAAATAAGTTATTACTGCCACGTAAATCAAGAGTTTGTTCACAATGACAGAGATTTGCACAAATATTGTACTATAAAACTATAAAACGAGATAGCATTCTAGACAAGAATCTAGACATTTTCTCATTTAAATTCGAGCCATGGTGATAAGAAGAGAGTTTAATGTCGAGTAAATTTAAATTGGAGGATTATGATGGGTATTTTACATTACAATTCTGAATAACTGTTATACAAAGTATAAAAAACGATATTATTTTGTATTTTCACATTTTTCAGCACGAGGGAAAAAAAAGAAAGGATATGGTAAAATAATCCTGATAATGGCAGGTGTTGCGAAAGCTACCATGCTTTATGCAATGATACACGCTGTTGCGGCATTGGCTGGAAAAGCTCTCATAGTGGCTAAGGTAGCTTTAGCAATTGCAACAGCTGTAGCTTTAAAAAAGGCACTAGGTAAGAATAATGAACACCCTTAAAAATGTTGATTCGGTAATGTATTTCATTATTCACATCATCCCTACTTGAGGACCTATATCACTATTTTTTCATGATATTGAAATCTATATAACAGTATCTACTTGAAAGATTAGATTTGTGATAAATTTTATTTAGAGAAAGTTGTATTTGAAGATGTTTCAATCTCAATGTAATTTTTTAATTTTTCACCATAAAACATTCCTAACATAATAAAACAGCGTCCTCGTTCCGCTTCAACCCTTCTTAAACTGTACTCGGTTACCCGCTGTGATTTTAACAAGATTACTTCACAAGTCTTACATGGATTAGTTCGCAATATAATCTTGAAATAATTGCCAGTTCCATGTATTCATTCCTAGTTTCAAATTACTGTGAGAAAATTAGAGTTTAACGGTTGTATGACGAGAAATCTTAAATGATATCGAAAAGAGCACTGTGGAAGATTGAAGCTAAATCAATTATTTTTCTTGCTCCACAGAAAAAAGAAATAAATGTAAAATTATATTGTTCAATATATTACAGTTCTACAGTTTATTAATTAAAAAGCTATTTGCTTATCATATATCTATATTTTTTCTTTTATTACTTGAATTTTTATCTTCACCTGGACGGGAAAAAAGTATATTATAGAAAAAAAAACATAGGAAATTGATAAGAGACTACCAGCAACGATAGATAATAATTCGAATCGTTAATAATCAATCATCGCAACCCTAAAACTATAAGGTACTATCTTTGATTTCGGTAGCCGTACTTTTAAAATTGTCTAGTTTGTACATCAAGCTTATGAAGACGTTTATTGATAATGAGAAGAAATATTTCTTACCTGCTTCCGGTAACTCTAAAATTATATCTAACTGTGGAAATGCCAAAACTTTGGTTTATTAAATCATCGAATTTAAATATATAACTTTGTAGCTTAAAAATATGGCGAATTTCATGAAGATAGCACTTGAAGTTTCTGTAAAATTTGTATGTAGTTGGTTTCTTCTTCTATTGTTTAGTATCTTTAGTCCGAAATGTCGATTGGGCAATTAAAAAAAAATTCGAAAAAAGGAATGTTATCAAATTCACAGACATTTTGGAGAGTGAAGTTAGAGTTGAAGGGTTAAGGGGAATGTCACATTCATGTGCATAATGAAACTGACAAAAAATTCAAGCTTTATTGATTAACATTTTTTAAACCAACTCCAGACGTATTCAGCAGCATTACAATTTTTATTTGACATGAGCAATAGCAGCTTCATTGTCAAATATCAATCAAAAAATGTATTTTTATGTGAAAATTACCACTCAAAAATCAACACGTTAGGTGTTTTCCATATTTTACTAGATGAATATCTCTTGAGAAGATAAACGGAAAAATCTGAGATACACAAAGTATTCAAATCAGTCCTTTATCGAATCACCCCATAAATTTCTGAACTTTCTAAATTATTTGATTACACTTTTTTCGACATTTATTGTTCAAAATGAACGTTGTTACTCTGAAGTGTCAAGTTTTCAAGTAAAATTTTTCATATCACACGATTAAGATGTAAAGTAGCTAGACATTTTTAATATAATAAGTAAAAATTAACTGTTCGTGGCAGGTTTTGTTTTTCAAACATAATAATTTCAATTTAAATAATGCAATGAAAATGTAGAAAATAGTTATCTCTCTTTCATTGTAAGAACGCCATATTTGACTATTATTTAACAACAAAGTTACTGTTTGTAACAAATATAAATTGAAATACTGCTGTAGACGTCTGGCTTAATTAAATAAAATGTTACATGATGGATCTTGAATTTTTCTCAGTTTCAACATATAAATAAATGTTACATTTTCCTCACCCTATAAATTTGAAAGAAAAACACTTCAATATAAAAATGAAATGATTTGACACATTTATGTGACAAATAAGTGAAAAAACGTGACTAATTTCTAACCCAAAATATGAATAAAAATAACCAACGTACATCAATAATGTTAGTAATGCTCTTTTGAATTAAAAAGACTATGGAAGGATTCAAACGAATTGAAAAAAAATGACTGAATTGAACCAAAGTTTAAAAAATGCAAAAAATTTCCATCGAATTAAGTAAAATGAGAGTGAACAGAATTTAGAGTAAATTCAAATAAATTTAAAATAATTTCAAAGAAGTTTTAAGAATTCAGGCTGAATTCATGAAAAAATATGGTACAAAATTTTAAACGAACTCGAATAAATTGAAAAAAAAAAATCAAAAATATTTCGTTAATTTCAGAAAAATTGTAGTGGAAAAAAAATCTAAGGGAATTGAAGAGAATTTAACGAAATTCATACGAATACAATATTAATTAGAAATAATCCAAGTGCATGGACAAAAATTTTTTTAATCCAAAAAAGTTTAATTGAAGTCAGATAAATGAATGTGAATAGAATTAACGAAAATAATCTGATAAAATCCATTGAATTCATTGAATTTTTAGGGAATACAAACAATTTCAAAATAATTAAATAAATTGCTGTGATTTATTGAATTCAAAGTGACTACAAAGTAATTTGAGAAAAAAATGACCTTACACAAAATTTGAATCATATTCTAAAAGTCGAATTTAATTTTACCTTGATGAGTAGTTCATCCGGAAATACCTTGAAAATGTATTTTTTATGTTTGTGCTCAAATAACGTGAGATTTTTTTCAAAGTCTATATTGAAAATGTATCTTTCCTGGAAAATAAGGCGATTTTTCTCTCTGAAAAAAGGGTAATTAGTGCGCTTGGCACGCACAACGTTCTAGTACATTAAACTTTCATCCTTTTGATGTTGGTGGCCGTCTTGAATTTTGCGCTGATTTTCATCTTTTGTTATTTGCATGATTATAATGAGGCAACGTGGCAGTAGATAGCACCTTGTGATAATACACATTTTTCTTATGCACATTTTATTTTATAAATTTTATCCATTTAGATATCATTTTCCATAATAAGGTTAAAATCCCGCGAAGAGATTCCATCAAACTATTTTTTGATGTTATCAATACATTTTTGTCAAAAAAGGTGGGATAGCACCCTATGGTCTTAGGGTCGCGAGACATCCTTTTCGCTCCCGTTACAAAATTACACTGCCTTATAAAAACGCATCAACTTTGCAATGGAAATTTCATTTTAAAATGAATAGTTATGATTTTTATCATGTTTTTAATAAATTTATTATTATCAATAACTGAAAACTTTGATTCTAGAACACCCTGAGAAAACATCGTATGAGATAGTGAAGCACCCACAGCACTCATACGTAAATACGCACAGCACAAGCGTCGATTACGAACATCATGGAGGGCATGAAGAAGTAGGAGGATATCGAAGGAGAAGGAGAAGGAGAGCTCGGTAGTCTTAAGCTTTAATGAAAAACAAATAAAATTAAAAAAAAAGAAAATCACAGTACAAATTCCCCACCGAATATTTTAGTCGCTCGCAAAAAAAAAAGTTAATAAACATAAGGATTGTTATCATGAAATTCTTTATTATAAAAAAGCGTTCTCTTTCTGAGACACAGTTTTTCACAATTCTCTCTATGATATTTGTATTTATGAGATATTTGCATATCTTAGTCTATCTAGGAAGCGATTGGTGTATTATACAGAAATTATTTATTGCACATTACAATTATAATGCAGATTCTACCCGTATGATTGTAAAATGAAAGTCTTCAATAAATTTAGGAATATCGAGAACATCTGTAGCACGTAATGAAATTATTCCATTCCTGACATAGAAATATAGACGCGATATAAAAGGAACGGAATTTACTCCAACTGTGAAATCTCTAATGCAGCGATTGCAATCGTAAATATCGTCTGTGCCCTTCTCTAACCTAACATGGGGTATCTTCAATCGGCTTTGATTTATTCTGCAAACTGCACTTACGTTAGCTATGCACTTGGGTCAATCTCATTATGGGAAAAGGAGCAGAACTGGCGCGTAATGACTGGATATAGATAAGAGAATTATTTGTTTATGGCATAAAATCATGAAGAAGAAACAAGATATATTGCTCGTTTAGTCCACGCGCGTTACTTCCATTATAACAAGCAAAAACAACATCTTGAACATGTCTCGTTTTTATAATTTCCAATTTACATATCAATGCGTTACATGTTTCTTTTTCTAGAATTATATATCAATAAATATCACTATATATATCAATAAATATAAACAAATATAAATAAATACAAATTTGAATATGAATAATGTCTGGTGAATCAACCGCCACTTTGTCTCAGGTCATAAGTGTTTCTAACAAGAGTAATTAATCTCAGATCTTTCATTTGATCTTTGAATAGAATTAGATGAATTGATTTTAAAATAAACTCTCGAATAGAACAGAAAATTGAAAACAACTTTTTTTATTCAACGAGAGCTTCCGAGTTATTTTCAAAAGCTGTATCAATTTTTTGTTGAGCGCGCTTAAGACGTAATCATAATTTGCATTGAAACATTCACACTACTTATTGAAAAATGGCGATTAATGCAACAATTTGAATAATAATTTAGAAGCCGTATTTAATTCAGGAACATTTCAGGTAGGTGTTATCGCTTCAAGAGCTCGTTGCCAACCGCCCCCTCCGCCATAACCACCACTACCACCACCTCCTCCTCCTCCATGGTGTTCAGAAGCCGTAGCGTAAATTACTTCGTGTCCACCACCTCCACCTGATACCAACTTCTTCAGTCCAATGATAGCGCTCAAAACGAGAGCAATTTTTGCAGTCAACAAAGCAGTTCCTGCGAGGAAGGCTATTTTTCCAAATGCCAATTGTGCCAAGACTCCTGAAATTTATGCCAATGGTCAATTATATGCTCCAATTAGAAAGTGTTATATAGGAAAAAAAGATGGAGAGAAAATGGAAATAGTAAGAGGTTTGAACTGATTATAGGATTTTTGCATTATTCATTAGAGAATTTGTAAGATTTACAAACAGCCTTTGTTCTGATTCTAGATTTTATTTATTTTATTCTCTTACGCTCTCTTCCCTCTTGTGTATCAGTAATTCTTTATACGTGCCTAATTATTTTCAACTTCAAATTTTTGATCTTTTGAGTCAAAAATATTTTTTGAAAATGACAAATCGCGCTTTAAGTGGATGTAAAAATTTGAAGAAAAAGGAATACTTGATTTCAATGTGCTCTTTAACGCTGAACCTAACGACCATCTTACTTTTGCAGTAGCTAAAACGGTTCTTGAAATAATCGCAAAAACTGAGAAAAAACGTGAAAATTAGGTTTCATACAAACTTTATGCTGAGCTTAATATGAACTCTCCATTATTTGATGGAGGCTGATTTTTTTGTTGTTGCTTTTTATCGAAAAAAAAACTAGAAAAGAAGTTAATAGTCCCAGTTGTCCATTCGACAATTGATGTTTATTTAAGACGAATCATGCCTATCGAATTCTGTCGAAGTGATTACAATTTCTTTAGGAAAGAATAAAACTAACGGTAATTTATACGAATTCAAGCGACTTCTAGAAAATTCAAGCAAACTCAATTGATTTTCAAAAAATTCAAGCGAATTTGAGAAAATTTAAGAGAATTCACGGCAACTCGAGTAAATTTTGTAGAAAGAACAGAAATTAGAAGAATTAAGGTAGTTTTCGTACCAGACAGTGAAAAAGTCAGTTACAAAATTATAGTTAATATAATCATTTCTCGTAAGTTTGGAACTTTTTTGAAGTGAAACTTCTTATTGTGTATCGCGAGTGAAAATACTCTCAGATAAAGAGCGAAATGTAATGAGGTGTCACAATCTTCCCCCTCCTGGTCCAAGCAGGCAGCAAGTTTTTTATAAAAAATAATGGTTTTCTTTTATAATACACAAATGACAAAATCATTTAATTTCCTGTAATATCATAGAAAAATTTTTTCTCTAGAGGCCTGATTTTTGGTGAGACAGGTATCTTAATTATGGAATTGTCATATATCTTGCAAATTGTCAGTGCTGGAACCATAAATTTTGTTTTGATTTTTTTCTATTAAAAACGAAGAAAATAACCCTCATTTGAAAACCGATGAGTTAATTTTTAGCTCAGTATGAAGTTTTTGAAAACAGAACTTCTTTTTCTGTTTTTCTTTCTACATCCACTTATACGACGATTTGTAATTTTTTCAAACGATTTTATACTAAAAATACTCAGAATCCCATTTACTTGTAATTTATCCGAAAAATTTCAGATTATTTCCGTGAATATCAGAAATCGAAATATGATCATGCTTTACTTTTTTGGAAAGAATTATTCTGAAAATATCATTTTCCAAAATCGTAAAAAGTTTTGTATTTTGGTCTCGAAATTTGGTAATTTTTTTTGCAAGATATATGTGGAAAACTAGTTTTACCATTTTTGACGACTGATCAATTGTCCAATGCATTTTTTCGCTTTCTTATTTTCAAACTATGCAAAAATAATGCTATTAGATTTTAGAAAACAAATTATAATATTATATCAACCCATGTTATCTGGCCTATTTGAGCTTATATTTTCAATGAAAAGCTGTCTTTGAACAGTCTTTCATGTTCATCTCATAGCCGTGGTGCAAAAGAACACAAGAACCATTTATGCGAAATAAGCATCTTACGAAAAGTTTAGTGAAAAAAGCGTTTTTTTCCAAATGACAAACTTGAACGTGATCATGAACGGTATCTTGACATATTTTCTTCTATTTTCAAAAATTTTAATGCGATATTTCATTTAGTATAAAAATAAAAAATCGAAAAAAATGTATAGAACGCGTTCGGCGATTTGTGACGTAATAGGTTACCATTTGACCTGAACTTAATTTTTGTGTGAGTAATAACATTTTTCTGCTGTTTCATTTTCTGAGTGTACGTATTGTCTATAAATTGCAACATTTTGTTTTCTTTAATTTTTAAATACTGTTAGAGTTAAAAAAATCACTATAGGAATAGATATTAGGAACGAAATATAGAATATTTAAAGAAATAAGTTCAACTTATGATCTTGAGAATTGTTTAAAAGTTTATGAATTGTAGTTTATAGTTTAGCTTATTGATCAATTAATCTGAACCTTTCCAAATTTCTTTGGGTACGAAGAGTAGGAAGTCTATAACCAAACCAAATTGTTAGCTCACCTGCCATTGCCATTCCTGCCATCATCATAGCACCTCCATATCCTTTACCCTTCTTCTTCCCACGTCCTGAAATACGGAAGTAGTTCAATTACACCAATTATTCAGATCGAACAAGATAATTATTATACTTAACTTATAAAAAATAACTATCTCAGAAAACACAGGACCTTTCAGAAACAAAGTACTTCCAATACCTTTATCTAATATTTGATCATCTGCAGCTTTACACTTTAAAAAATACCTCAAGAATAGCAAATACCTGCTAATAAGTACCTACTAACATTGTACAAAGCTTCCATTATATTGTGAAAAAATACCTTTCCTGATAATAACATACCTTCGAAGCCACCACCAGGAATAGTGAGTTGAACACTCCTAGAGGAAAGGTATTCATGGAATTTGCTATCGAGCTCCTGATCCAAGCTTCTTTCCGTTGCATTCTCCTGTCCTTCATCACTATTCTTCACCTTAGGATCTTTAGCAATCGAGACGTAATCATTGATCACATAAACAGATTCGTCCTTGATCGCAGAGTCAAGAACCTCAACGGCTCTTCTTTTAAAGCAGTCGAATGTGTTCTTCTCCGTTGTACACTTTTCGAAAAATTTGACGTAGTCATTTTTACCTTGAGCTAGGTCAGAAAGGACCAGAATCTGGAGGCCGATGAGGCAGACTACGCGTACCTTCTTCATCAGCCACTAAAGGTCACTGATCGTTTTCTATTAAACTGGAGCCGCCGAACAACACTAGCCTCTGTTTGCTTGAGTCACTTTCCGGTAAAAAATAAGAAACTGGATCTCTATTCTACTCTATCCCATTCGAACTGTTGTCGACTAATCAAACTGGACTCGGGCAGCTCGGTTCTTATATAGTTGATAGGTATGAGCAAGTACGTTTAAGTATCTCCTTCCATATCGACTTGGCATATCCTACAGCTGATACGTAGTCTCGCCTAATGCACGCGCTGTTTAACGCCCCCAACACGAGAGCAAAGGCGGCCTTCTGAACCAAAACAATACCGTACAGCCCCGTAAATAAGTATCTCTCGACCCGTTTACCAAACGGGCCTTAAAAAGTTCATGGAAATAGTCGCCTTCAGTGGCGTAGCCAAAATTAGAGTAAAGTGGTATTATGTTGGAATACGTTCCACTGAGCATGCCCAGGCCTATCTCAATGATAGGTGTGTACGCACGCGGTCGTAAACATGAACCGGTACCTGTTACATTATCCTTGTTGTCGATAATGATATTTTCTAACAAGCAGGGATTCCAGTTGCATCATCTGACTTATATCTGCTTAGTGAATCATTACGGTTGAACGTTAAATCTGGAAAGTGGCACCTACTGTTGGAAAAGCGACAATTACTTTGCTTAAGTGTTGAACGAAGAAGTAGGATAAGTGGACCCAATTTTGTAGGGAGTGAAACTGGATCGGATGCTAGAATCTTAGATTTTTAGTTTCGTTTCGCATTCTTTATTAGTTGATCATTATTGAGGTATTTTAAGAAAGATTATTGAAGAGTTTGCTAAACTTGCGGACACCTTTTTTTGGAAACATTTTCAATTAAGACATAATTTTGTGTAGTAGTGCAAATAGTCCACACTGTCAACTTTTAATGATCAAACATATTTTTTGCGTATTATATGACGAAACTAACCGGCCAACTATATTTATTTAGTGATCTCTGTGTTTATAATTTGTGCAAAATGGATAAGTTTATAGTATTGCAATGGAAGTCTGTCATAACTATAACTAATTACGAAACCTCAATTTGTTCCTATGACTCTATAAGATGATGTCATTTTTCACTGTACAATCTCGATATCAAGAGTTTGAGAAAGTTTCAAGATTGTAGGGGAAACCACCCTACAGTAGATAGGAAAAAATTCAACAGCATTTAACTGCATTAGTTTCCAAAAATAAAGAAAAATAATAATTGTTGAATAAAGCTTAAATATTGAATTGAGTATTCTTATAGAAAGAAATATCGTGAAATTAATTAATTAGCTGTATTAAACATTTTTATTAGACCTGGTCAAGGGTACGATTTTGACACATTCGTCCATCAATAGATAATCGTTACTGGTATTGCTCGTGGAGAAATCAGAATACTCAATTCTGGTGCAGTTTTTTTACATACACTGCCCTGCAAAAGTTTGGACTCACCTCTGTTTCAATGACTGATTAAGTTATCTTAATTTCAATTATGTCAGAGGTAAAAGATTTTTTCTTCAAGGGGTTCAATGCTCTTAAAATTCTGTATAAAATGAGCCCAGGATGAAGCCAATTCGTCTATTTTTTAAGTAGATTTTGAAGAAATAGTATAAATTTCAATGTTTTCTCGAATGTTCAATAACTTCTGAAATAATCAACATTTTTTAATGTTCTTGGGCTGATTTTAAAGCTATGTTTCCACAGTATCGCAACAGCTTATGAGTATTAGTCTTAAAGAAAATTTAATCACACTGCAAGAACTTAAAGTTGTAACTAAAAAGTTGGAAAAATTGCAATATTCTTTGTAATAAGAACAATATTTTTGTGAAATATATGAGACATACAATCATAAAGTTTCTATTGCAGTCCCTCAAAATATATATTTATTTTATTTTTATTTTTAATTGCCTAAACATATAATGTTTTCAAATTTTCCCAACTTTTTAGTTACAACTTTAAGCTCTTGCAGTGTGCTTAAATTTTCTTCTAGACTTATACCCATAATCCGCTGCGATACTGTGGAAACATAGCTTTAAAATCAGCCCAAGAACATTAAAAAATGGTAATTATTTCAGAAGTTATTGAACATTTAAGAAAACATTGAAATTTACACTATTTCTTCAAAATCTACTTAAAAAATAGACAAATTGGCTTCATCCTGGACTCATTTTATACAGAATTTTAAGAGCATTGAACCCCTTGAAGAAAAAATCTTTTACCTCTGACATAATTGAAATTAAGATAACTTAATCAGTCATTGAAACAGAGGTGAGTCCAAACTTTTGCAGGGCAGGTACCTTAATCCTAAAAATTATATCTTTTCCGAAAGATTCCTTAAAACACAATAAAAATGTATGAGCTCTTGCAACTAATAAACACTATTTTCTAAGTTTATTATTTACAATAATTTGAATTTAAAAACTTTACGAATCAAAATGAACAAGCACAACCTTAAACTTAAAACAACTGCGAGACAGTCTCGGAGCTGCCAATTTTGACAGAGACATTTTTTGTAACTCTCCGATTATCTACTGTTGGTTACCTACTGTTGAAAAATGTAATATCGAATAAAAGTCCTTAAATATTTATAAATATTGAAGGAAGAACACATTGTATTAATAAATATTGTTCATTAAACTTCAAGCTTTGATTCTAATCTATGAAAATGTCATAAAAATATTTCATTAAGTAAAAAAGTATGAATAAAGAAGAGGTGAAATTTGTTTTCAGGTTAAAGATAGATTTTTTGCTCTTACTCGTTAATTAATTATAAAATTTCAATTCAACATTGTCAGAAGATATAGTATCCTTGCTGAAACGTTATACTAGCAAAAGTAATGAACATTTTTTGTCAGTTATCCAGTTAATTAAGATTATCTACTGTAAATCATTATCTACTACAGGTTGGTTTCCCCTAGTTGCTTTTGCTTAGAAATGAGAAAATGAAACATAGCTGAAATTTCTACCTAGTGAAATGTCCCCAATTGCAAATTTGCATACAAGGTTGATTAATTAATGATAACATAATTTTGCGTATGATTTATGCTTATAAGGATCATTTGTGTTAAGTTGAGAAGTCAAAGAATTATGAATAGAATTTAATATTTTATTTCAAAAAGGTGCTTAATTATGCATCAAATTCTGTCCCCGAAGTTGTGTTTCCACTCGGTAACACTCATATTTTAGGGTGGAACGCAAAAAAGCACATTAAAAATCTGAAGAAAACAATTAAGTTTATTTCTGTGTAAGTGGTCACATAAGCACTACAATGTTAGTTGTTTGTAAAGTTAACAGAATCTAGCAAAATGAACATCGTCTGATTTCTACGTTATTTTCTTTCCGTGTTAAATAAGAAAAAAAATTGATTTTTAAACAAATAAATCAGTTTAAGATTTACAAAAATTCGCTCAGTTGCTTTTTGAAAGTTCTATTTAAAAATAATAGCCGTAAGGCAAATTACACTACTTTTGCTAATGACTCTCATGTTGGATGTACCCGAAGGTCTTCTCATCCATGATGACCACTAGTTATTTTCTCGTAAATGATAATTTCTTGACCAAACCATTTTCATGTTAATTGAATATCAATGTGAGTTTTGAAATTTACTAAGTAACTTAGAAGAAATTTATGAGAATACTTTTAACAGAAAATTGTTAAAAGTATTGAAAAAATATATTTTTACAAGATCCTCAATTTTAGCTTATCCGTGCAGTCACAGATAAGAGTACAGACTATTCGTACGTTTAGGCCCGGCCTCTTTTAGGCTTTGAATCAGCTGTTTTCGCGAAATAGTCTCTGAACAGATTTGGATTTACTTTTAGACTCAGATAGATGGTTTTATGGAAAAATTTAATGTTTATTTTTTTAACCATCTATTGGATTCAGATTGACTTGCTATAGGATATACTTGACTAGAACATAACTTTTGACATTTTCTTACTATCTGGTTATTATAGATGATGGATTGTGAAATGTGTGTACGTATAAGGAGAATGAAGTGGTTTGAGAAAATTTGATATATTAACAGATATAAATGTAGCCGTAGTTTCTTTTTGGTATGCAATATACAAATTCTAGGCGTTTAGTAGCTTTTCACGATTCAGATCAATTGTTTGTCGAAGATTGTCTAACAGAAAATATTGATATTTTTACACTTTCTGGCTATCAGCAATGATTTATGGTGCAAAGGAAGTAAGTTGGATGAAAAGAATTATATTTTTTATGTATCAATTTTGATAGTTGAATCCATTTAGAGATTTGGGTCTGCTTTTATACTTGGACTCACTTTTCTATTTGGATCTACATTTACACTTCAGATTCAGATCAATTGTTTTGTTTTGAATTTAATAGAAATGTCGAGAAAAAAATAAAGGTTTATACTTTTGTACAGCTAAGGGTATTGTAGGTCAAAATTTCTAAATAAAATGCCAGACGCACAGTGAGGCATGCAAATAGAAATGAGAAACAGGAGTTTTGTAACGCCTGAATGATTTTTATCGCTATTTCTTGTTCATCGATTGAACTCGGTCAGCCTATCAAAACTTACTTGTGCTAGTAGGTTGAGTATTATGCATTTTTAAATGAATGGTAGTTTAATGATAGGTATACGCGAATAAGTATTGATATGTTTTGATTTCAACCTGTTTTGATTTTAGACATATTATGTTACTGGTTAAAAATTAATCTTTTTTGATTGAGGATTCTACTATCTTATTAATAGTTTTTTTTATGAATTTAACTATTTTTGATTTGAAATAATTTTCGGAATGAAATATGAAGTAAAATAAAATCAAAAACAGCTGTTTTATCTGCAGCAACCTAATACATGTGGATTATACATTCTGCTTCTAATAATTATTATGAAGATTAAAAGGTACAAACAAATCACATTTTAGTTTCGAGTAGGTTCTTCTCAAAATTGACAGGTAATTTTGAAGATGTTCTCTAATAAAGTACAACGTGTACGAATTGGAATGAGATGCTTGAATTCAATGATGATTTGAATTTGAATTTGAGATGATAAATATACTTATTCTTTTAATTATGATCAACTCATGCAATGAGCGTCACTATAGAGAACATTTGAAATCTAGAATTCCGAATTGTCTGAGAAGAATCAAATCCCTGGCACGAGAATGCTTATTGCGCTCATTTTACTCCGCACGTTTTGAGCAATGAACTGGAGCGTGTACGATCCAATGAAGTAAATGAAGTAAATTTATTTAAAAATTGGTGTCGATAATAGTAACAATTTGAGTTGATATATAATAATGAGATATCTCATTAAGAAAATGATGTTCTATTTTATATCCAGGTTTGTAGTGCGGAAAAATACAACATACTTTTAAAAAGACATTTCTGATTTGATAATAATCTTAATGACTTCCTCGTCTCGCTGAAGTAGAATTAAAGTAGTGACAAGTGAATTAAATTACTGCAGACACATCTCCCATCCATCAGGTTACATCTTCACTCTTCATAATATGAAATAAAATTCTAAGATTCTAAGATTCATTCTCTAAGCATGAATTCAATATAAGTTATTTTACTAATCAAATAATAAACAGTTTTATTCTAGATAGCAGTATACGTTCAAATGTTCTCATCATACTGAACTCTAGGATCATTCACCCGTTGAGTAAACCCACTGATTTATTATTATTATTATTATTTTTTTAATCAATTATTCTCGTAAAATTTCAAGTAGTTTACTTACAATTAAAAGTAATGTTCTTTCAAAGATATAAAATACAACAATGTCCACTTTCACGTAGAATGAGCATTCTCTGAGGAAATGCGAAATGTGAGCATCAACACATTCTTTAGTACATTTGCCATAATCTCGCAAACTTTAAGCACTTCCCGGACGTAATACAGCACCAAGGTGTATCTCACGGATGAAGAGAAACAGTACATACAGTTAGGCGACCGAAAGAGAGGACGACGCGATAATGGAGTGAGACTAATAACACTCGAGCGAAAGCAGCAGGATCTCCTGAGCGCTTCCAGGATGTTCAAATCTATGAGCGAATTTTCACTGAGATAAAAGACGTAAAGGATAGAGTAAAATGTGTGAAACACATTTCTTGGATTCAAATATGAAAATCAATTCGTGACATACTATAGTATATTACACAGCCCCACAAAAAAAATTAACTTTCATATCCCTGAACCAGACCCATGCATCCCTATGTATTTTTTATAGCTAAATCCCAATCCGAGGTCAAAAAAATTCATATACGCCTAAAATTTTCAGCTAAAGCCAAAAAGCACCCCTAGAATGGGGTGAAAATGAGATTAAGCGATGAGCATAGTTGTTCCATCTTAATCAATCGAATTATACAAATTTTTAAGTGTATAGCGCATAAAATTGATTTAAAACACAACTTCCAACCCACCCGACACACCCCACCTACCCCCTAACCCAGCTAACCCCTGAAACCACCTCTACCAAACGACAGCAGGCTAACCCACCTACCCCTAGGAACAGCGAGTTTAGCCGCTTATTTTTTGAAATAATTACATTCGACACCTGTCTACTTTCAGCACCTGTTGTACACGATATGTTTTGTAACAAATGCAGAGGATGTTCGATTTGAGAAAGAATGAAAACACATTTTCGGGACATTTTTGGTAATTTCTGGTGAAATGACTAAAAATTACCGTAAATTTCCAGACATTTAAGGTATCCAAAACTTTCTGGAGGAAATCCAAAATTTTTCAAAATTTCCGTGAATTCAGGGAAAATTGCTAAATTACCGGCAATTTTGGGTATCCAAAAACTTCTAACGTTTCCGGAAATTTTTGGTTATTCGTGGTAATTGAACGGTAATTAGCAATCATTCATGGTTACTTATCACTTCGATTTTGTCGAATCACTATTGATTACTCACAATCAGTCTCTTAAGCGTCAACTCATAATGAAGTGAGATTATGAAGCCGGAAATCCTGAGAAGTAATTCTGAATTAAAATGCGCGAATGCAGCAGCTTGAAGAAGTAATTTGGCGCTAACAGCGTACGCGCAGAGGCTAGAGAAAGTACTCTTGTTAAAACAGCACCAGCGCCACAGCTAGAACAAGTCTTTTTATAACTTTTTTTCACCACGGTTTTGGAATTGGTCACTTCGAGCATGATGTACATGCCTCAGAAAGCGATCATTTCGTGGATGCGTTACAAAATAGGCATTTGTGTCCCAATCTAAAGACCCGAGGGGGAATCCTGTTGAATCCAATTCAATGTCCGAGACGAAGGACGAGTCACACACTATTTTTTATCACGCCAGTTAGCGCAAATGCAGTACGTCTACATGCCAAAGTTGGGTTCACTGCACTCATCGTACCATAAAGTACAGATATAAATGTCCGTCAGCCAAACAGATGACAGTTTGAGTTACTCAATAGTACGCTGCACCCTGATTAAAAATGTTACGGCCTAGGCTAAGAAGTGCTATTTCACATATCGTTCGCAGTACCTAAAATCGCACTTATGATGGCGGTCTCATAAATAGTATATTGTGCTACAAGTGCGGAAAGTAGGCAGTTCCACACTAGTGTGAAATTTGATGTACGAGTCAGAGGCGAATCGAAGGGGAGTTGTAGGCGAGTCGTAGGCAAGTCGGACGCGAGCTGAAGGCGACTTGAAGGCAATCTGTTAACGAGCCTAGGACGAGCCGGAAACGACCCGAAGATGAGCCGATGGCAAATACTGTAAATTTCACAAGAATGGCACACGATATTTTCTGTGAGAAACAAAACAAATTTTCGATCTGAGAAACAATGAAAACAAATTTGCCAGAAAGTTATGTTAATTTTTGGAAACTTTTGGTAAAATTGCCAAAAATTTCAGGAGATTTTCTTCGAATTTGTAAATTACCGAAAATTTTCAGAACTTCAAAGTATCTCAAGCATTTTAGAAGAAATTCCAAAATTTCCGGCAATTTATCGAAAATTGCTGAATTTAAATTTTAGAAAATTCATGAAAAGTTGGTAAGTTACCAGAAATTTCATGTTTCTGAAAATTGCCGAAATTTTCGGTAATTGATCGGTAATTTATGGTAATTTATCAGTCATTTATGGTATTTTATCACTTCGAGTTTGTCGAATCACTAATCACTACTCACAATCAGTGTCTCACGGGTCAAATCATAATGTTGCTCAAAGAGCGTAAGCGCAACAGCTAGAAAAAGGTCTTTCTATAACTGCTTTTTACCACGATTTTGGAATTTGTCACTTCCAGCACACAATACATGCCTCGAAAAGCGAACACTTCGTGCATGCGTGACAAAAAATACTTTATCCGCAGCACCTACCTCGATGCTTGGACTTTATGCTAGGGTGGGCAGAAAAAAATGAATATCGTGCGATCAATTTCTAATAGAAATGAATTGTTAGTTCTTTCTGAGCTGCATATGGGTCATTCCATGTCAGATTTACAATCAAAATTTTGATTCACTTGAAATTTTTTTTCCTCATTCTAGAAAGGAAAAAAAATGAAACGTATTTTTTTTGTTCAATATGATATGTAAATTTTCTAAGTTATTGATTTTTTTATTTTTTAAGTGCAAAAAATGTTTTTTTCAATACTGCTTCTAATATTCAACGAATAGTATAGAATACATAAATAAGATATGCCATGGGATCTACTGTTAAGTTCATGCTTTGACGAAAAATCAGAAACGGTATTTAGTACATTCTATGCAACAATTAAGTAAACAAATGGAATTATCTCAAAAGGGACATGTTTGAATTGAATCATTTTTTGTGTAATTTGTTCGTTAAGCACACAGAACTATGTGTCAAAATTTGGGAGTGGACCGTTTAATACTTTTCGAGAAAATTTTTTTTTTGTATGACCGCCCGCTTGGAGCGTGCAACGGGAAGCATAGAGTCAAGCGCACTCAAACATTTGTAGGTGAGTCTACCATATTTCGACGAGGATTTTATGCAGTTTCCACAAATAAAAGTCGGTAAATACTAAAAAGTCTTTTGAGAAAGAAACACTGTTTAATTCGAAAGCAGTCATGCAATTTATTACCAATG
>CAKNXH010028927.1:0-12002 GCA_932178445.1 Andricus quercusramuli | reverse complement strand
AGGTATTTTTAGGAAAAAAACGGCGATTGTGCCTCAAGAATTTCCCATTAAAAAAATTGAACCTCATATTAGTACCAAATCATGGTGAAAATTTCGGACAGATTCGGCCGGGGGCAGCTTATACATACTTATCCTGCTATACCCTTTACTGAAACAGAAAAAGCCTCTTTTAAGAAAATATCAATCGAATTGGCGCTCCTTGTGTACATAGTCCAAGAGCTGGTGAAATTTTTTCCGGCTGATTTTTAAATGGCTGAAAAAATTATATAATATAGCCTCGGATGGGTACAATATCTAATCGAGTGACTGCCGTCTCGAATCCGTTGCGTTTGTTGATAAAAAAATTGTTGATAGTGTTTTTATGCATAAAGAACCGACCAATCGCGTTATGCATGAAAATTTGTTAACATATAGTAAAAACATTGCTAAAAACGATTTCGAGTGACTACCACTCGAAATCCGTTGTTAAGTCGTGACTGCCAATCAAAAATCGCGAAAAATCTTATTGAAAATTCGGCTGATTTTAAAATGCACGAACAAAAAAAAATAATTTAATTGAAAGCATAAGAAAAATATTCCCGAGTGACTGCCATGTCAAAGCCGTTGCTTTCTACTGACTGCCAGCCCCCAAAGTCCGCGCCGCATCATCCGGCCCGTGCTGCATTGCTCTGTTTGCGCTGTATTTTGCAAAACGGTCAAGGTCATTCTTGAAGTAAATTTCAACGAGGAATCCAGTGGTGAACTTCAATTTGACCTTGAGTTTGACCTTCAAGGTCATTTCAAGGTCAACTTTGTTTTTTTAAACGGGAACCCATATTTTTGACAACGGAAATCGAAAGAGCGGGAAATTTTACGTTTAAAAATGTATTTAGGTCATGGGTCTAGGGTGACCTTGAACTCCAGCTGAAGGTTATTAGGCGCAGTTATTAGGATCAGGCGTTTACGGAAACCGTCGAGGTCATTATTGGAGGAACATTTCACTAGGATTCCAGTAGTAAACTTAAATTTGACCTTGAGCTTGATCTTCCAGGTGATGTTCAAGGTCGTCCTTGACCTATAACCTGAGTACATGTTTGGATGAAAAATTTCCCGCTCTTTAATTGCCGTTGTCAAAAGTAGGGTTTCCCAATTTAAAAAAACAAAGTTGGCGTTGAAATTACCTTGGAGGTTAAGCTCAAGGTCAAATTCAAGGTCACCACTGGATTCCTCGTTAAAAGTTACGGATAAAGTTCCGAATAGCTGAATTCTCCGATTTTCTTCAAACTCCGTGTACTTATGTATTTTGACTCGCTGATTACGAATATGATGGTGAAAATTTGCGACAAGGCGATTTTCATGGTGAAACCATAAAAAACCCATAAAAATCATGTTTTTTCCGTTTATCTAAGCCAATACGCGAAATTTCGCAAAATCTTTAAACAATAGTTATAAATCTCATCAAGATAAACATTTTTTGTCTGAAACATTTTTTTTACGAGTTATAGTTTTCGAGAAAATTAGTGATACATCTGCTGAAATGTAACAGGCCACTTAGGGCCTGTCGCCATGGTAATGAACAGTAAGGAAAGAGCTGACGGTTAGATGTATCACTAATTTCCGCAAAAAATATCATTCGTAGATAAAAATGTTTTGAACAAAAAATGTATAACTTGATGAGATCTACAACTTTTGTTTGGAATATTTGGCGATATTGTGCGTGTTGGCTTAGATAAACGCAAAAGTCCATGATTTTCATGGGTTTTCCATGAAAATCGATGTATCACTAATTTTCTCGAAAATTATCACTCGCAGAAAAAAATATTTGAAACAAAAAATGTGTACCTCGATGAGATCTATATTTTTTGTTTGAACAATTTTGTTAAAATTTTCGTAATGGCTGAAATAAACGGAAAAACCATGATTTTATGGTTTTTTGTGGTTTTACCATGAAAATCACCTTGTCGCAAATTTTCACTATAATATTCGTGATCAGCGAGTCAAAATACATAAGTATACGGATTTTCAAGAAAATCGGAGAATTCAGCTATTCGGAACTGCACCCAAAGTTTCTCCAAGAATGATCTCGACATTTTTCGTAAAAACCTGAGCCGCAGCAGTACAGGTTGGACCCACCCCATACCTGAGTCAAGCCTAATAACCTTCAGCTGGAGTTCAAGGTCACCCTTGACTCATGACCTAAGTACATTTTTCAACGTAAAATTTCCCGCTCTTTCGATTGCCGTTGTCAAAAATATGGGTTCCCATTTAAAAAAATAAAGTTGACCTTGAAATGACCTTGAAGGTCAAACTCAAGGTCAAATTCAAGTTCACCACTGGATTCCTCGTTGAAAGTTACTTCAAGAATGACCTTGACCTTTTTGAGAAATACAGCGCAAACAGAGCGATGCAGCACGGGCCGGACGATGCGGCGTGGACTTTGGGGGCTGGCAGTCAGTAGAAAACAACGGCTTTGACATGGCAGTCACTCGGGAATATTTTTCTTATGCCTTCAATTAAATTATTTTTTTTTGTTCGTGCATTTTAAAATCAACCGAATTTTCAATAAGATTTTTCGCTATTTTTGATTGGCAGTCACGACTTAACAACGGATTTCGAGTGGCAGTCACTCGAAATCGTTTTTAGCAATGTTTTTACTATATGTTAACAAATTTTCATGCATAACGCGATTGGTCGGTTCTTTATTTATAAAAACACTATAAACAATTTTTTTATTAACAAATGCAACGGATTCGAGCTGACAGTCACTCGATTTCATATTGTATCCATCCGAGGCTATATTATATATTTTTTTCAGCCATTTAAAAATCAGCCGGAAAAAATTTCACCAGCTCTTGGACTAACAGGATCAATTAGAGCAGAATCTAAATGTGCACCTCTGCACCTTTATATATATGTTATCTTTATCTTTATTAACTATAATAACAAAAAAAACTTTATACAGTCGAAACTATCAATAAGACCGCTACGAATAAGGCCGCTTCCCTTCATCCTTGCTCGAACTCGCCGAGGCGCTTTCCCCACTCTCACGCTGACGTTGAAATTCCAGACAGCCGCTACCAATAGTGCCGCCGCAGAAATCGCAATTTTTATGGTTTTTGGGAGTTTTTTTATATTATCCAAATATATCGAATATTGTAATATTTTCATAATTTATAATATTTTTCGATATTATATTTGGATAATATAGAAAAAACTCTCCTGAAGACCATAAATATTGCGATTTCTACGGCGGCACTATTGGTAGCGGCTGACCGGAATTTCGAAGTCAGCGTGAAAGTGGGGAAGCGTCTCGGCGAGTTCGAGCAAGGATGAGGGGAAGCGGCCTTATTCGTAGCGGCCTTATTGATAGCTTCGACTGTATAAAGGTGCAAAAATATATTCGAAGTATCTTTTCAGAAACAAAATTCAAAATCAACCACTGCCGCTCACTTACCTATCGAAGACAAACACTGACGTTTCTTGTGTACAGGGTCGATTGGAGCAGATTCTCGATGTGCACCTCTACACTCTTTTTCCCGCTGAAAAACTTTCCAGAATTACATGAAAACTTTATGTTGCTCATATAAATATCGGAAAATACTAAATAAAGCAAAAAAATTCATGTTTACTAACTTGTGAAAACACTAACGTGGTTTACACACAGGGTATTTTATGTCAATGTGCGCACATTCACTGCGCACCGCTCAAAGGTTAACTGATGAACTGCAGCGCCACTCACTCGACCTGACCCTATTATTATCTAGATTTGTTAGAGGGGGGAACCGAACTTCCATATTTTTCCAAAGACGAGACATTCCAGTTTGAAAAATCCTTTGTTCCTTGAAATCTTCTGTGTGTATTTACACACAGAAAACCGTGTTTTTTGCTCTTTAAGGTTAGGATATTTCAAAAACCTGAGGTGATATATGAAGCAATTCTGCGAATCTGCGGTCGGATTTGGATTCAGTCTCGTCTCTGGGTTATTCGTTTTTTGAAATTTTGTAGGCCTGTATTATCATTGATTTTTTCTCAATTGAAATGTAATTTTTTGTACAATGTTAAAGCCTTTTCTATTTTTTTTGAGGCTTCAACCTTAAAAAAAAACTTAATTTCTATAAACTATATTTTGTTTGCTACCAAATGTTCGGCATTCCTGACTTTGTTATCAATCATTGACTGCACTTACTTTACGCAAGTAACAAGAACGTTGTAATTACTATGTCATAAATACCAGCGCCTAACCGCCTGCGCCACCGAGTCGCTGATTATTATTTTTTTTTTAACTTATTCTCGGGTGAACCCGGTTTTTTATCATCAGCCACGGACTAAGTCATGTGCCTGATGAAATGAGGATTTTATAAATAAATTTAATACGATGTTTCAAATATTTTTCGATGATGTTGTATTAGGTACAAAATTATGAGCATAGTGTAGTTTGGAGTTCGTCTTTTACCGCTGTTGTCTTTACGCACCTGGTAAGTTGGAGTTGATTGGAACGCTCAGAATAGAATTGAGAAACGCCAATTTCAATGCTTTTAATTGCGTCCAATTTGCTATTTGTCCAAAATACCATTGAATGCGCTTTATTGTATTAAACAAGTCTTATTTCAATCATTTTGAATGCGCACAAATTTGAAGACATTGAACTGACGTCATGGTAATGCTATTTAATGTGGTTTGGTAACCCACCAACTTAAATGCCATACAATTCCTTCCACGGAATAAAGTATCGATTAGGATTAATGCCATTTAATGCTGCTCAAAGTTCTCTCGCAGTTTCTATTCACAACAATTCTAAACATAGTTCACATAAGCACCATCGGAGGGGTGCTCCAGCTGACAACAATTAGTGTTTATAGCAGAGAAGAACGCAGCCTGTCAAGACGCCAAGATTCATAAAGTGTTTTGAAGAAAGTTCTGTGACAAAAATTGTTTACATGATTGAATTTGTATTGTGCTTCTGAGACTACTTTTTATGTGACACCAGTTTTGTGTTCCGGATTTATTTTAGTTAATACGCTAGTATAAAAAACTACTTAATGCCAAATGTTTGATTTTGTCTTCCGTGAAACTTACATCACAACAAAATGAATTTCCAGTACAATGAAGATCAATCTCAGTAAGCTAACAACCTTGCCCTGAATTACCATGACAAATCCTTCCGTTTCTAGAAAGAGGGAGAGCATAGGTGTTGGTTGCCCTGATCTTGTTTGCCGAGTTGAGAGAACTCTTTAGGACCCACCTGAGTCTTGCAGAGAAGGCAGTCATTAGGCTTTTCTTAACTATTATATCCTGAATACCCTAACATTCAAGAATACCCAGATATTTATATAACTCGCCCTCAGCCATTCCCGCGATTTGACTTCTCCTCTGATTAAATGCCCTGTTCTGCACTTATCTAATTCGAACTCCATGTGGATATCATTGAAAAATTGCTTTGTGACATCGAAAACTTGCTACAGTTTCTGGTTTGAACAGCGTATAGCTTCAGGTCATCCATGTAGAGATGATAGGCCAGTTGATGGGCATCCTTATTATCATGTATTCTAAACCCACGCGACATGCTATTTAGTGTTTTGCTCAATGAATTCAATTCTAAACAGAACCACAATGTACTGAAGGAGTCTCCTTGTATGATACCCGTCATAATGCGTATTTGTCTAGTTATTCTGGGGTCTGTATAATTAAAATATTTGATTTTTGTATCCCAAAGCACGACTTAGAAAGTCAATGATGCGTGGGCAGACTTTGTAAATTTTTAAGATTTCAAGCAAATAGTCATGTGGTACGAAAGGAAATGTTTACTTGTAGACAATTATGCCATGTCCAAGTTCCTTTGATGCTTACGTGCTTGCGTCATAGCAACAGCGTCTATGGTGACTAGATCTTTACTGTCCCGCGAGTTTTTACATCCTTTTTGCTCTTCTATAAGGATGTCATTCTTGTCGCAGTGAGAATTTATCTTACCTATAATTACAGCTGTAAAGCGTTTATCAATTGTTGGAAGACAGACTATCGGTCCGAATTCAGATGGATCTTGAGCGTCTGGTTTTTTAGGCAACATATATCTAATAGTACCTCTGAGCATAAATTCTATAAATTCTAAGCATAAGTTCTGGATGTTCGGTTATCTTTTGAAAATACCTTGCTAACGCAGGATGCACACTCGTCAGGTACTTGTACCAGAAATTATGCACCATGTCCGGACGGTCCATTTCAAGGTTATTACTTGCTCTTTCTTTCTCTAATTGGAACCACGCAGCACCTACATTAAAATTAAATAATAATAGTCAGTAAACAGTAATGTCTTCCAATTGAAGAACTTTAGTGTCTTGCTGGTTATGTTGATTTACACTCATTTCACGGTAGAATAGTCTTTCATCTGCCTGAAAGGTTTTTTTATTTTCATCACAAAATTGCGGAAGCTCATTTTTTTCTCAGGCTTAAGATGGTTGCATCCCAATATGTCAAAGGCATTTTTGTTAAGAGTTGAATTTTTCAAAATAGTCTGCACGGAAATGTCCTGATATACAGTCATGGACGCATTTTTCTAATGCAGTTAAGTGATCTGATAAGAGCAATATGCCTAATTTGACATATTAGACAAACCTCGTTTTTTACCCCACCATCGACGAACTGGGTCACAGCCCAGTCCATGATAGGGGGAAATGAGAAAAAAATGAGGAAACGCATTTTTCTCTCAGGCTTAAGATGGTTATCCCAATATGTTGAATGCATTTTGGTTATAGTTCGATTTTTGAATAGTCTGCATGGGGCTATCTCGATCTTCATTCACGTACGCATTTTTATAATGCAATCAAGTGATCTGATAAGAGCAGTATGCCTAATTTGACATCCCTATATAAAAGGACCATTTGAACCAGATTGAAAAAAAAAATCAATCCGGTTCAGTTCTGTTATTGTCACGGTTACATCGAACTGAAACTCATTGATTTTATTTCTACATCTATTCAGCTCAGTTCGGAAGTCCATGTAGATACTTCAATGGTGTCAGTTTGGAATGTCAAACTGATTCATCAGGTGGTCGTGATCTATTTGGCTCAGTTCAAAACTTCAAGTAATATTTGAATGGTTTCAGTTTGGAATACCAAACTGGTTGTCACGCTGTCGTGATCTATTTAGCTCTGTTCGGAATTCCAAGTAAACACTGGAATGGTTTCAATTTGGAATACTGAACTGGCTGATAGGTACTTCTGATCTATTCGGCTCGGTTTGGAAGTCCAAGTGGACACTGGAATGGTTTCAGTTTGGAATGCCGAACTGGTTGTCACGCTGTCGTGATCTATTTAGTTCTGTTCGGAATTCCAAGTAGACACTGCAATGGTTTCAATTTGGATTACCGAACTGGCTGATAAGTGTTTGTGATCGATTAGGCTCAGTTCGGAATTCCAAGTAGACACTGCAATAGTTTCAATTCGGAATACCGAACTAATTGTTTGACTGTTGTGATCTATTCGACTCAATGCTGAATTTCAAATAGACAATGGAATGGTTTCAATTTGGTTCGTGAAGTCGATTTGGCATTCCGAACAGGTTCCGATAGACTTTCGTGGTGGATTCGTTTCAGTTCTAAATACTGAGTAGGCGATGGACGTCATGGTCGTCGAAAATTATACGCATATAAAACAAGTTCAGTCTGGAAATCCGAACTGAGACCAATTCAAAATGAAGTCGGAAATCCGCATTGATGACAGTTATGGAAAATTCGAACTGAAACTACTTTAAGATGAATTCGGAAATCCGATTAAATTACAGTTGATAATGTCCACTTTGAACCGGATTGACTTAGGAACTTAGTTCAAAATTCAAAAAGTTCAGTTTGGAAGGCCCTTTTTCAAGAAAGTCGACGTGGATTTCACGAAGGAAACCGTATTGAATTAGACTGTGCGCTAGATTCTGGTAGTCCGGTGAGTTTGGTTAAAACGAAATACATAGAGGATCAGTATGTTAAACAGGTCACTTTTCAGATACATACTATGCAGGAATTAATGTTTCTAATTTAACTGTTTTAGGAAAACTAAGAGATCGTATTACACTTGACGATGAGACGTGAGATAATATTACATTGCTTATTAGGGTGACCAGAAAAAAACACTTTTGGTTTTCTCAGGAGTGAAGGGCAAATAATGGTAGTTTATGCAATTGTAGAAGCCAGATTTTTTTTTCTTTAATTTTGAACAATATTTAGAGGTGGCCCATCGTGTTTGAAAGTTGTCATTGCAAAAGCTGACAATTTCGGTAAGTGAAGAGTCGATCGTAAAAGTGCAACCCCAGCTCTTTTCATCGATGTGACTTTATAACAGGATTAGTTAGAGTCCCCTGAATTATTATTATCCACTTTCCTGAAAAAGGGAAATATGACTAAAAAAAACTTGCTGAGAATGGGACTGCTTTATGAGTTTCTGGTGTCAAGACCCACTGTGATGGACCTTTATGCCTGAGCTGATGAGCGCTCCGCCCCGAAAATTAAACAGCTTAAGTCGTAGACCTGTCAAATTTCAAAAAATTTTGCTCAAATTTTTTTCATTTTTGCACGCTTATTTATACTTTTCCTAATCTGCTTTTTGAGAAAACGTGATCTTCAACCTTCCAGGAAAATATTTTTAAAATGTCAATATAAGGTATCTATTATAAGAGCCGTTATTAGTCTTTGAAAACAGTAGAAAACAGTGAAAATGGCACTATTCAAGCAACCGTAATTAATGCTTTTTATGAATTTTTAATCAAAAGAATGTTTTTATGTGGATTCTGAGAACCTCAAGAACAACATATTGAAAGTTCAAATTAAAAAGTGGATAACTTCGTGGTTAAAATCTTGAATGAAAAAAAGTTGAGTTTACCCATGTTAATTACGTAAGAACTTCAAAGGCGATGAGCCACCTCTAAATATTGTTTAAAATAAAAAATTAAAAAATCTGGCTTCTACAATCGCATAAACTACCGTTATTTGCCCTTCACTCCTAAGAAAATCAAAAGTGTTTGTTTCTGGTCACCCTATTGCTTATAGTTGCTGATAGTACGATGCAATCTTCGCTAATTTTAGGCCGAGATACTTTATGTAAATTTGGACTAGGTCTCGCAAAAATAGAAAATATGGAAAGGATAGAAAGTGTGGAAAAAGAAACTAAAGAATTAATGAATATTGAAATTTGTTTAATAGATGAAAAACGATTGAAAGATTTAAGCATCAATTCCGAGATACCTTTTGAAACCCAAATAAAACTTTTGGAACAATTTCAAATAGGATACTTAGAACCCACTGTTCCTGAAACTGAAGTTGAGCTGAAATTAATTTTGAATGATAGTAAACCTTTTTACTATGCGCCTAGACGACTCTCTATTGACGAGAAAATTAAATTAACAAAAATTATAGATGACTTGATGAAAAGGGGAATAATTCGTTCAAGTAAATCAGAATTCGCATCCCCAATTGTGACAACTAGAAAAAAGAATGGCGATATAAGATACGAGGTCCGAAAAACCCCAGCACGTCAGATTCGAATTCAGTGAGCCCAAAAACATATAATAAACATGGTCTGACCCCCAGACTTGAAAAAAAAATGTATGAGGTCTTATGAGGTTATGTAAGAAGCCTGACGTGCTGGGGTTTTTTGGACCTCGGATTCGGATTTAGCGACACCAAAAACATATAATAAACATGGTCTGACCCCCAGACTTGAAAAAAAATGTATGAGATCTTATGAGGTTATGTAAAAACCCTGACGTGCTGGGGTTTTTTGGGCCTCGGATTCGGATTTAGCAACACCAAAAACATATAATAAACATGGTCTGGCCCCCGGACTTGAAAAAAAATTTTGTCTGGTTATGTCAACGGCGATACCACGCTGAAAACACCAGTTCCCGTTAGATCACTGAAGTTAAGCAGTGTTGGGCGCGGTTAGTACTTGGATGGGTGACCGTTCGGGGAATACTGCGTGTTGTTAACCCGTCGTGGGTGTGGTGGACCCACACTGGTAGTATTTACCCACCTAGAAACACTACCCGAATCGGGTAGTGAGGCAATGAACTTTCGAGTTCGAAATGCTAATCAATTTTTTTTTTATGTCAGAACCCTGACGTGCTGGGGTTTCTCGGACCTCGGATTCGGATTCAGCGACCCAAAAAACATATAATAAACATGGTCTGACCCCCGGACTCGGAAAAATAAAATTGTATGAGTTTATGTCAGAACCCTGACGTGCTGGGGTATTTTGGACCTCGGATTCGGATTCAGCGACCCAAAAAACATATAGTCAACATGGTCTGACCTCCAGGCCCGAAAAACGATTTTTTTCTGTGGCTGTGTAATTTATAATGTTCACACGATATTATTATAAATTATGGCCAATTAGGGCCAGTCATTTTCGGCTGTCGTTTTCCTGTCATTTTCTTGTGGTCGCGAAAAAATGACAGGAAAAAAAATGACACACCTGTCATATCTTTTCGTAAGGGCTCATAAGCTACAGCTCAAAAAAGTTGAAACAACAATTTTTTAACACTTTTTTCTCATTAACTTTTTCATTATTAAACGAAATCATATAGATGTAAAATAAATGAACTGTTAATTGGAATATAAGTAAAATAATTTTCAAATAAATAATTTAAATCGATTATAATTTTTCTTATTGTAATATTTTGGGTTTTCGCGTTTTAGACCATTTTTGCTTTTTAGATGTTTTAGACTATTTTAAAACGATTAAGAATTACATCGAATTTATAGTGTTTCAAAACTTTAGAATACATGAACCATATTTTCAAACGTATTTTTTTCATTTTTTCAATATTTATACTGTCGACATAGTACTGCCCCGATCGTGGAGCCAACCATCCGCTAGTACTGGGCGAACTGCTGATTATCTGTACTGATGACCACCCTCCACGAAAGGACTTATAGAACCATATAGAAAAAAGTCTGTTTAGAAAAAGTCTGTTATTGTCACGAAAAACTGCTACCAGATGCGTATAGAACCTGCATTTCAATATGGATCTTTATGGAATTACCTACAGCCGCCAAGTGTATTTCTATATGTTTCTGGTGGTATTTTCATTTAGCTTTGGAGAATGCCCATTTCGACTGTCCTGAAGAATAAGTCACTAACCAATTTTTCCGAAAACATAGCGTATCAACTACATTATGCTTGGCTAGCGTGTCGTATCTCCATTTAAAAATACATAGAGATACGACACTCTAGCGAAGTAAAATATAGTTGATACACTCTGTATACGGAAAACTTTGTTAGTGACTTATTCTTCGAGACAGTCGATTTGGCCCTTATAGACCCCTGGGTCTATATGGATCTATACGGCATTACCATTAGTAGCTGAGGTGGTTTCTATGGGTAAAGAGGTCGGGACATAGCAAGATGTCTTTAAAATCCTGTGAAAAATCTCGATATAGAAACTAGAAGAATTTCTGTTTGGAATTCCATATAGATTACATATTGCTAACATCCATATAGATCCATATAGAGGTCAAGACATAGCGAGGTGTCTTATTAAAAATCCTGTAAGGAATCTCCATATAGAAACTAGTAGAATTTCTGTTTGGAATTCCATATAGATTACATATTGGTCACATCCATATAGATCCGTATAGAGGTCGGGACATAGCGAGGTGTCTTAAAAATCCTGTAAGGAATATCCATATAGAAACTAGTATAATTTCTATTTGGAATTCCATATAGATTACATATTGGTCACATCCATACACTGAGAAACTTTAGGTTAGAAAAATTACTAAAACGGATAGCAAATAGGGGCAAAATGCTTAAATTTCGACATTTCAATACATAAATAATAAGTTATACTATTTTTATAAAAAGAATTCCTATTTGATAATAGCAATCCTTACTATTTTCTGTAGTAAAATCCGATGTAGGAAAAATTAGTAGAGAAATTAATAAATTGTACAAAAAGAATCCCTGGCGGACCGAACGAACGGAGCGGATACGCTACAGCGTATCCTTATAGTATCCACATCGTATCCTCTCCGTATCATGCAA
>CAKNXH010028911.1:0-17859 GCA_932178445.1 Andricus quercusramuli | reverse complement strand
ATCTTAAATTTCAGCTGTTAATCTACATTCACCGAAGAAGATGTACTTAAGACACCGGACCTCCCAGATTTGAATTTCGAAACAAGTGATTTGAAAAATCTTCAGGGTGTCTTGAATATAAGTTCTCAAGCCAACTGTCTCTAGCAAAGTTAGCACGTTGACTACCGGGTTGAAGTATCAGAATGACAAAACATTACAAAAAACATCAGGTTATCTAAAATTTCAGCTGTTAATGTACATTCGCCGAAGAAGATGTACTTAAGACACCGGACCTTCCAGGTTTCAATTTCGAAACGAGTGATTCGAAAAACCTTTAGTGTGTCTTAAATATAATTTCTCAAGCCAACTTTCTTCAGCAAAATTAACAGGTTAACTACAAGGTTTAATTATTAGAATGACGAAACAGTGAAAAAAACATCAGATTATCTTAAATTTCAGCTGTTAATCTGCATTCGCCGAAGAAGATGTACTTTCTTAAGTTTCCAGGTTAAAATTTCGGAAAGAGTGATTCGAAAAACCTTTAGGGTGTCTTCAATATAAGTTCTCAAGCCAACTGTCTCTAGCAAAGTTAGCACGTTGACTACCGGGTTGAAGTATCAGAATGACAAAACAGTACAAAAAACATCAAGTTATCTCAAATTTCAGCTGTTAATGTACATTCGCCGAAGAAGATGTACTTCAGACACCGGACCAACTAGGTTCAAATTTCGGAACAAGTGATTCGAAAAATCTTCAGGGTGTCTTGAATAGAAGTTCTGAAGCCAACTTTCTTTAGTAAAATTAACGGGTTAACTACAAGGTTTAATTATTAGAATGACAAAAGTCTACAAAAAACATCAGGTTATCTAAAATTTCAGCTGTTATTCTACATTCGCCGCAGAAGATGTACTTAAAGACACCGGACCTTCCAGGTTTAAATTTCAAAACGAGTGATTCGAAAAACCTTTAGGGTGTCTTAAATATAAGTTCTCAAGCCAACTTTCTTCAGCAAAATTAACAGGTTAAGGGCATGTGATACTTAGAAAATCATCGATTTTAGCAGTGTTAGATTCCCCCGGCTTTTTTCCTACATTAAGAAAGATTTTGCCTTAAAAATTTGGGAAATGATAGCGAACATGCTAACGGACGTCCCCGAACTCTTCTTTTGTAGAATAATTTGAAAAAATTTAATTTTGCTAAATTTTATTCATGTGTGTGTATTCTGAGGTCATGTTTACTGACAGCATTGTGCACAAACAAAAAATTTGTATTTAGCAACATAATTTTTTGTTGTTATAATCCCTCAAAAAAGATTTCGGGGACGTCCGTTATACTATCCTATAGCACTCCGAATTCAGTTTTGAAATTTTTTAATTTTTGTGCACAAAAACCCGGGGGAACTGAACCTGATTTACCACAGGCCGGAGTATCACATGCCCTTAACTACAAGGTTTAATTATTAGAATGACGAAACAGTGAAAAAAACATCAGATTATCTTAAATTTCAGCTGTTAATTTACATTCGCCGAAGAAAATGTACTTTCTTCAGTTTCCAGGTTAAAATTTCGGAAAGAGTGATTCGAAAAACCTTTAGGGTGTCTTCAATATAAGTTCTCAAGCCAACTGTCTCTGGCAAAGTTAGCACGTTGACTACCGGGTTGAAGTATCAGAATGACAAAACAGTACAAAAAAAGATCAGCTTATCTTAAATTTCAGCTGTTAATCTAAATTCGCCGAAGAAGATGTGCATAAAATCCGGAATTACCTGGTATCCTAAATTTCAGTTCGCAAGCCAATTTCCTGGAGGAAAATGAATGCCTTCACTACCGAGTTTAATCATTACAACGACGAAACATTGAAAAAAAAACATGAGATTACCTTCAATTTCAGTTTCCAGTCTACCTTCCCCAAGTCATATGGATTATAATGAGCTGGACTACCAGGCTTCATTTTTAGAATGAAAAAACATTCGAAAAACTATCTTGGTATCTTAAATTTCTGTTTTTAACTTATCCTCCCCTAACTTTGATTATTAGAATGACGAAAAATTAAGTGTTAAGGTTATTATTGACTTCTAAATTATTTTGCATGTTCAGTACTCTTTCCATGTATAATTGGTTATTATTACTACCATATACGAGAGAGACTAATTTTAATATTGCATATTAATAACTACACTTACCTTCATAACGTGTTGTCAAGTTAAAAAAAAAAAAAATCTGTAAAAAAACCAACTGGAAAGTTGAATCTGTAAAAAAGACATTATTGTTATTCTGTAAGAAATAAGTCACTTATTTCAACATCTGTAAAAAAGACTATTCCAAAGATTACGTTTAATTTTTTCCTGTAAAAATTCAACAGCACATTCTTTGTTCTGTAAAACAAACATACTGTCTGAAAGAAAAAATTAAAATTTGTAAATCTTGTAAAAAGAATCAATATTCAGCTGCACCTATCTGTACAAAAAACATTTTCTAATTTGGCATCCTGGATAAAACACTTTTTTCATTTTCCGTAAAAAACACATACGAGATCTAAAATTTCGTGTATAAATGAAACAGACTCAAATTTTATTTTTACGCCAGATGACGCAAAAAAACGTGAAAAATCTAACAAAGAGTAGACTTGAAGTTTCTCAAAATAGCCACAAAATTAGCTCAGCCAATTTTTTTAACGGACTCGGAGTTTTTGTCTTATCTATAAAAATTCTGGGAAAAAATGCATATTTTTAGCATAACAATGCGAGATACATTTGAATGAGGCTAGAGTCAATTATTTCGATAAGAGTGATTTTTTTATTCTTAAATTCATTTACTGAACATCTATATTGTGTGGAAATGAGTAGAAAGTGTTATTCTATGATTCACTATCTTCATGAATACATTTACATTTGATATGATCGTTGACAGAAAAAATAATGTGTCCATTTGTGGAAAAATACAGATTGACTTTCGGTTCACGCGAAAAATGTATACAGTGGTGCCATTTTGACACATTCATTGTTTTGTCAATAATGATATCAAAAGTACGAAAAACGTCTACAAGCTTGATTGTAAAAAGATAAATTAGACTGTAATAAACAACAGGTTTAACTATCTGATTTATAGATTATTTTGCTTAATGACGAATTATAAAATAACTCCTCTCATCAATCAAACAATACACATTATACATGTTTAATAAATAAAATAATGAATAACAAACAAAAATTAAAAAATAATAATTTTAATTAGCGTTGTGCGTAAATATAAAAATCTTTTTATTTTAATACAAGGTTAAATATTCACGCCTTATTTTTTCATTTTTAGTCACATTATCGTTATTATTATATTATTATCATTGTCCCACGAGCCGTTTTCGAATTATTTTTCCTCTTTTTAGTACATTTGCATAAAGGCTTTCAAAGAATATTTTTTAATATATATCATTTCATGTCTTTTTTAAATATGCAAACAATTGAATGTAATTAATTTTATAAGGGTTATTAATTTTTTTCGTACCGAGAGTTTTTTTTAATTTAATTTTTTTTATTGTTGATGTTATTTTTTACAATTGAAAAAAACTAGGCTTTCTATGAAAAAATAATTCATAACAAATTTGTAGTTTTTCCAAAATCGGAAATTCTATGTATGGCTATTCGTAGTACTCGAAAACATAAACAATTTACTCTGAAGACCTTTTTCGATAAAAAGAAAATTGTCAGAGTTTGTATGTTTGCGTGCATCTTAATGTATGTATTTAAAATTGTAGATATGTTCTATTATATTTACCGATATATTTTAGGATAATAGCCAATGATAAGAGAAGAGTAGAAATAATCATCATGTTTTCGAATGTAATGAACAACTCATTAACGAATTAACGAAAAATTAAATAAAAAATTTAACTCAAGAATATTCGAGTGCTTCGGTGGCCTATATAATATTCTATGTTCGTTATCTCACAGATTATAGCCGTCAAGCTTCTCCTTCTCAAATATTTACATTTTATCAGATTCACTAAGCAGAAAAAAATACTATCAACAAATTCGGTAAAACTGATATGATGATTTATTTAATCTTTTATTTCTTAGCGAAATCCGTAGTTTAAAAAGATAAAGGATCTCTACCGGACAGCTGATTTTATAATGGTCGGTCATTTCCCGGTTTCCCCTCGGTCCTATTACTCAGGATACTCAGGCATCGCTTCCGGAGATACGGCCCCTGGCTCTGTTGCACCACCTCAGAAGCTACACCCTTTGACTTCTTTCTAGTGCATCGCTTTAGGAGACACGACACCCGGGCTCTAGTTCACCAGTACAGGAGCTAACGCTTCTGTCTTTTGCCTAGCGCATCGGCTTCAGGAGATACGGCCCCTGGCTCAGTACGGCGTCATCCGCTTCAGTTGATACGCCCTGGACCGCCCTTGTAAGGAATGGTCTGATGGCCTGACACTTAGCAGCCTCGAGATGTTAGAAGAGAATTGGAGGCACTTCTCAAGTAACCACGTGGAGCTGCTTCAATACCCGGAGACACAGGACAGCGATTACCTTATCAATGGCGTACACCCGGCAGCCGATGACATTCACATCGCGGCCAAGGGTCGACTGTACGATGTGCAAGCTCGCCGCGAGACCGGCCCCACCTCCATCAGAGCTTGAACTTCGGTATTCAGCGTCCACGGATCAGCCAGATTGCCAAGGATTGAGCTGCCTCAGTTCAGTGGGCGACACAGGACTGGGAGTCCTTCCGAGACCTCTTTCGTGCACTTGTGCACGATAAGCCTACCTCAAAAGACGTTCAATAGCCATTCTTCTTTGAGTCGAGCGTCAAGAGGGAAGCGCAGTAAGCGCTGAACCGCTTCCCGATCACCTATATTTAACATAAAGGCTCTGAAGGGAGAGTCAGCAGCTCCTGGACAAGTTAGAACGGCACCACAGAAATCTCGTATCCCTTGGCCGTCCAGTAGCTCAATAGGACGATTGGTTCATCACAGCAGCGATCCTCAACATGGAGTCCAACAGAAGTCACGGATCTTCTTCGAGCCCTGGCCAGCTTCCGTGCCCTCAGGAGCTTCGTGACGACCACCGCTCCAAACGGTCCCTGCTACCCTGCTTGCACAGAGGCACACTTTCTTGGCTGCTACGAGGCATTCAGAGGCATTATCACATCAGAGCGCAAGAACCTGGTCATCAGCCACAAGCTCTGCTTCAATTGCCTGAGGAAAAATCACAGCGCCCGCCTCCACCTCTGGGTCACGCTTCTGAACCGCTTTCTTCGTTTTGAGGACTAGGGACTTCAACACATCGGAATCATCACTTCATCCCTTTCCCTGTCCACCGAAGCAGCAGACTGAACTCAAGGACTGAAGCTGGCCGATCCAAAAGGGTCAACGACAATGCTTACGGCTGCATGCGCCCAGATTCCGTGTCACAAAAGACTATTCTAGCTCGTGCAGCGCTTCTCGTCACTGGAGGAGGTACTGGGGCCCCCGGAATGTCCATGGCGGATGCTGAGTGTGAACGCTTGTTCACCGAGGGACATACCCGCCACCCCAGCGGACTATACATCGGACCTCTCCTCCTCAAGGCAGAAGGGACCTCTCGTCTGGGGACGACGCTCAGGTAGCGCTGGCAACAATATAATGAAGGGGGCAAGCTCTGTGTGGTATTCGACGCCTGCCGCCCAACAACTAGCGGACGCAGCCTCAATGACGTAGTGTATGTCGTTCCAAGGCTCCAGAATGACCTCGCAGTCGTGGTCACCAGCTGGAGAACTCGATGAATCGCCAACTACACTGAAGTCACGATGATGTTCCGACAAATCCGGGTCCGGCCCTAGGACATCCACCTCCAGCGGATCCTGTGGAGCCCGAGCCTCGACATCTCACGGTTACCTATGAAGAGACCAGTGCATTGTATCTAGCATTGTGGACCTTGAGGCAGCTCTGCCAAGACGACGGCGCCAATCTTCCTAGGGCCGTCGACGCAGTCGACAGGGATCTGTACGTCGACGGCTTCCTCAGCGCCGCAGACCAATTCGTCAAACTACTCAAAGCCGGTGGGTGCCGAATAGCCCCGAACTACTCGAGGGCATCGCCTCAAAGAACCTACTTCGGCTGTACATGGCTCTATTTCTCGACCGACAGGGTGGTCAATGAACCAAGGGTCACCTAGGATCCGGCGCAGGACTGCTTCAAGCTTGTCCCTGCACCCGCACCCAGCAACCGCCAATTCACCAAGAGGACGATCCTCGCCGAACTGGCTCTAATCGTTGACCCAACCAAATGGCTCGCTCCTCTCACGGTGATTTGCAAGATACTGGTCAAAGAACTGTGGCGAGCCCCACTCCACTGGGACACGCGCGTTCCTGAGCCCTGGGTCTCTGGGCAAATACCAAGTTTTCGCCCATTAGAAGCCTCCCGGAAGACGATCCTGCTACTTTAGCTGAGAGCCGCCATCCTGGCGGCCAAGCTTCTCCACTTCACAGCCGCAAACTTGGATAGCCCCCTGGGTGACTCCCATGTCTGAGGCGACTCACATATAGTGCTCTTTTGGCTTAACTCCTATCTTCCAACGGGAAACAATTTGGTGGATGTGATTTGCATCAAAATAAGCCAAAAGATATACTGCGACTGGGCTCACCTCCAGAGCCTACATGCCGGCATCCACGCAACATACCTCCACGCCATCCGATGCGCCTGGATAGTAGGCGGAAGAGTACAGGTCGGGAAGCACGTCTGCGATTGCACAGTCTGTGCCTATACCAATGCTAGGCCTATGAAGCAAGCCATGGCCCCACTTTCAGCTGCCCGGATGAATTTGTCAGCCGCTTTCTTCTGGACCGGCATGGACTACGCTGGCCCATTCGACATCCACGGGGCCAGCATGGAACCTTGTCACCTGCTGCGCGCCGCAGAGATGGATGGGAGCCTCTTTGAAGCAAGCCTCGCCGGGCTACGCTAGCTTGCGTTTGAGGAGTTCTCCACGCTGCTAGTCAACATCAAGAGCGTCCCTAACTGCAGACCCCTGATGCCGCTGATCGGCGACCCAGACGACATTGAGGCCCTCACGCCCGCTCACTTCCTCACCGGCTGGTCATTCACCTCTATGCCGCGGCCCTCCATAGTCGATACACCTTCGGATCACGCAACACACTGGACTCCGGTCACAGGCATCCGCAACAACTTCTGGGTGCGCTGTAACCGTGAGTACTTGAACAACCATTAACAAAGAGCCAAGTGGACATGGCCGTCATCATCGACCCTCCTAATCTCAACCCTAGCGGAACCTGTTACCTCAAGAGGATCACTGCCGTTCACCCAGGGCCAGACGACCAGTTCGTGTTGCCGAACCACAGCTGAAGAATAAACCGCTTACAGCGGGCGGTACTCAATCTCCCGAAGCGGCTTGACACGGCGCACACTGGGGATAGACCACTAATTTTGTTCAAAACCACCTAGAGGTCACAAATCTTGACCGCATTGAATAATTTTTTCTAGAAATGTTACTAATTGACTTTCAAACAAACTCACATAGCCTAAATTTTGAAATTAATTTTTAAAAATATTATATATTAATATTGTATGGGTTTAGGGTTTATGGATTGGGATTTATGGGTTCAAGGTTTATGGGTTGGGATTTGTGGCTTAGGGTTATTTAGTTTCAGGAATGTGAGTCTCGAATTGAGTGTTCAGAGATGAGGTTTTATGAGTTTTCCAATTTAAAAAAATTAATTTTGACATTTAGGCGATGCGATGTGAGTCTCTTCAAAAGCAGTTAGTGCTGTGAAAGCTTCTTCTACCTACTCGACTGGTTATTGGCCCGTCATGACATTATCACTTCTCTTAACATCTCTGTATTGCTATTGTATCTCTGTATTGTAATTTCATGCGGGTTATTTCGAACATCTAAGTTTTGCGTAAATTTTTTCCTTGATAATATTCTGAATTCAACCGGGAGGACACGGTGAAATTCTTCATTATTACGTAATTGAATTTTTCCTCAGATTGCAAAATATGATGAATCTTGATACTTTTGGCTTATTCTTGGCGTTTATTCTCAATTCTATTGGTAAATATAATCTGTATTATGTCCCAATTGCTATTTATATCCAAGCCAGATTTGATTTGAGTTTGTTTAAAATACGAATTTAATCTGAACCCATCCCGTGATAATAAAGAATGTGTGCGTTATAATAAATAAAAAATATATTTTTTGTCGGAAGAGAATAGGAAAGAAATTTTGTCATTTGCATGAAAATTTAAAGATTGAAAACTTGCTTCTGATAGGATAGAAATAAAATCCTATCCTATCCAGAAAGTGTAGAAAAATAAATTAATTCTAATAAGAATGTTATCATAGCAAGCATCCATCAATATTTTTCATGAAAAAATGTATTCTTTTGTCTTTTGTTGCGGAGTTGAGTTCACCGTTTGATTGTTTACCTAATGGCGACCCTACTCCTGGTATTCCTCGTTCCGGAACTGCTCAGTCTCCTGAAAGGTCATTTCCTCCTGCAGTGCCTCTTCTTCTTTTCAGTTCCAGATCTCCTGGAAGGATTCTGTCGCCTGCCGAGTCTTCTGTTCGTGTCAGGATTTGAACTTGGACAACTTGGGCTTATTCGGCTTTTTCCCCACACTTATCCTATGCGGCGATTCGTTTCTCGAAGATACACTTTTCCGGCTAATAGACGAATTCAGTTACGGACTAGAGGACATTTTTATTTTAAGCCAATGCAAACCCAAGAACAAATTGTTTTAACGACATCAACTGGTGATGTCGTAGCACAGTACTTTCGATAAATGAAACCAAAATGACAATTCTTTTCAAAAAATGGTTAACAGAAATTTTGTAGGAATTTTCAAAAACTGAAACTCCTGTTTTAATTTTTCGCCTTATCTCATTCCGCTTGGTTCGGAATTTTAATTTTAGATTTTCCCATATTATTTTCAGTAATTAAAACCAAAATAAAAAGTACTATCTACGAATGGTTGAAACAAATTCGGTTGGACTTTTTAGAAGCTGCGATTTATCGCTGAGACTTTTTTCACATCTCATGTCGTTTGGCTCAAAATATGAATTTCTTTTTTAATGGTATTTTCGATAGATAAAATCGAAATGACAAGTCCTACCAAGGAATGGTTCTGAAAAATATCCTAGGACTTTTCAAAAGCATCTCGAACATTTAGGAGTCAGTAAGTTACTAGCAGCAGCTCAGAAGGCAGTTTTATTCAATATCTGTTGCATTGTCAGAAACTTTCTAGACCATCAGGAAGCAAGCGACTAAAAACCTATAGAGTGGTACATGGTAGCTTTAGGAAAGCATCCAGAGGCGGCTGTTGTCACTTCGAACTCTTGCGGCCGCTGTGTAAGCATAACTCATCTCATTAGACACTGGACTTAGTCCCTTGCTTTGATGAAAGACTGGGTTCACCCAAAAACAAGTTGAAAAAAAATTATTTTGAGGTCATAATAGATTTTAAGATTTTTATCTGACTTCGGATTACATAGAGCATTATATTTAAGGTTCACATTATTTTTCAAAAACTAATAGCGAGGAGTGTTATGATTTACACGTGGCTTAAACATATCACTTTGAAATTCCTTGGGATTCGGAGATGGATGCCTAATGGTGTTTCATTGACTAACTCTGGGATCAATACAGAAAAAGAGCCTCTTCCCATTTATATGCCCATCCGATATCCATCGTGATTATACATTCCACACAAAACTGTATTACTTACCATTATTGCAATGACGCCACCAGTGGATATTGTTAAAATGTTTCTTGTTTTGTTTGGCATGGGCTTATACGTATGAAATCGTCTTTCTATTATTCGAATAGGTATATCAGGAGGAGAAGTGTGGGTTCGAATTTCGAATTGCCCCTGCGGGTTTATGTTGGGAATGAGCCGCATAAGTCCAATTTTGTCAACATCAAAACCAAGTATGCTGTAGGTACGATGCCTGAGAAAAGGAGACCTGAACCTTTGACGAAGGAAAGTCTTCGCAGGAGGAAGAGACCTTCCAGGAGAATAATGTCTCTCATGAGAATGAGCAGTTTTTGGACGAGGAACACCAGGAATAGAGGCGCCATTAGGTAAACAGTCGAACTGTCAACTCAATTCTGCAACAAATACCAAAGGAGGGAAATGGGTGTTGGATTGCTGAGAAGGGTGAGAATACAAATGAAAGATTTCAGGTTCAAACAAACGGTTTATTGCCACTTACAAATCAAAGTATGTCGCTAGCCAGTGGGGGTGCTGACGACTGGTGGAAGGTCCGTGTCGGACCTAAGGGAGTACCTGGTAAGGGCCGTCGTAGATGCAGGAGTCCTTTCTTCGGAAAGCTACTTCAGAATTGGTACCAAATCCGGCAGGTTGCAGCCTTTGGTGTGAGGGCACTGGCACGAGAGCACTACGCTAGTAGCATGCGCTAACGAAAAGCTAAGACTTGAGATGGGGCGCACCGTCGAACAGGATTTCGGAAACCCTCGGACGGTTGCGTCTAATATCGGTTATGACCCGACTACCCTTCCATGCAGGGCCCTATCAAATCCAACCTTATGCTAAGAATTATCTTACAAAGTATTCTAATGTACTAAAGTACTAAAATTAGACCACCGGTGTGGTCCCAGAATCGTTTGTTTTTCATTGAAGATGACAGCATGATATTATCCTATTCAAAAAGAGGACATGAACAAAATGATACCGTAGAAAAGAGATCCCTTGTTCTTACAGCTTGGCCCGGTCTTAATCAAATTAGCTGAAACTCTTTTTTTACATTCTCATTATTTATGATTGAGAAAGTATCAGAATCGACGGGAATTTCACACCTCAGTTCTTCAACAGATCTCTACATTTTAATACTCCCTGCAGCCAAAAATCCAGTTCTGGCGATGGCTTGTGTCTGCCTGGCATCCAATCATTTTGCCTTTATGTCTGTCAGTCCATCTGTACGTTACCAAAACAACTCCAGAAAAAATGAACAGATCAAATGGAGCTTTGATAGACTATTTTGGGTCCTAAAAGAAAGAACTAGTTTTGTGCCAAACGACGACAGATACGAAACAAGTTAAAAAAAGGAATGGTAGATTTTCAAACATTTTTCTTCTAACTTTTTTTTCACGTGACCTGTCATTTTGGTTTTTTGTACAAAAATACTATGAGAAAAATAGATAACTCAAATTTCAGAACCAAAGGATGTGAGATACTGAAGAAAGTTCCAAGGAGGAATTGCAGGTCTTAGAAAGTACCGAAAAACTCAGGTAATCATTTTTTCATAGGGCTTATAATTTTAGTTTTATTTATCAAGATTAGGTAGTAAAAAAATCGAAAATTTAAATTATGAGCCGAACAACGTGAAATATAGAAAAGTCTGAACTGTTACAACCGTTCTCTCGCTTGAGACGGCAGTTCTAGGAAGGCGGAATCCGGGGGACTAAATCCGAGAGTTTGGCGTATTTATTAAATAATGATTAACTTAATATTTATATAGCTCCGAAGATGTCCTGGCGAAAGTTCCGAATAGAAATTCATTTCGAAACAATCCGAATCATTCCGAAATCTGTATCTGAATGGAACCGAATCAATCTGAACCAATCCGAAAAAAGTTCTCAACTTCGTTCGATCCAAATCGGTTGAAAAATAATCAACTTAAGACGGTTCAATCCCAACTTCCAATCCAAATCAGTCTGAACCAAATTTTCTATCCGAATGAATCCGAACTCGAAGCGACCTGAACCGATTTTTAGTTCGAATGAATCCAATTCGATCCAAACTCGGATGCATTCGGATTCAAAAGTCAGTATATCAATCCGAGTTCGGACTGATTCGCATTTAGTTAGATAAACGTTTATTTTTCAGCCTGCTGGCCTTAAAAAATTGACTTGCTTACACTTCCATTTTTACAGATTGTTCTTAAAACTAACCCTTGAAAACTAACATCTATCTATTCCTTATCTCTAAGCCGCATGCTCTTATCGCCTTGCCTTCCTCGCTTCGCCTAGCCTCGCTCGCATGTCCCTACTTTCTCGCATTGCCTCGCTTGCCAAACTCTGTTTTCGCGGCTAATACCTACAACTTATCTACTATTTACAATATTTACATGTTACTTATATCTACTTTCTCTCCTATTTACAATATTTACGTCTCCATTCCTCTTTCTCCTTCCTTCTCTTCATCTCCATCTTACCCAACACTCCCTTCACCCATGCTACTGCCCTTTTTTCCCCATTTTCATGCAACAATCCCTCCATGCTTATCTCACTTCTTTCCTCCTCCACGCACTCCTCCAACCAGTGCTCCACTCTTGCATCCCCCTTTCCACACAGTTCACACATCGTCTTCTCCCGAGAGAGTCAGAACCTATTGAAACCCTCCATGCACCCACACCTCATCCTCGGTATAAGCTCCTGACTTCCTGTCCCTCCTTTCTCACATAAATATTGCGCTCTTACCGTTGGCATAATCCACACATAGTTCCCGTTGGACCTTGACTCTCCTATTCTCGCTTCCCCTTCTGTCTTCTCTCTCTCCATGCCGTTTTTCTTAACCAAGTCATAAACTTTCCTTCCTTCCTCGTGCATACTTCTCACTTCATCCATCTGCAGTCCACTCATTCTAAAATACCTTTTCCCTCTCAGCCTCTATCTTCCCACCCCGTCTCCTGTTCTCCTTCTCCCACAAACACTCCCTAACCAGCCTACTTCCCCCCTCTTCGAAAAATTTCTCCTCATTTACACGCCCTGCTCTTTTCTAGAATCCATACACTCGTTCTCCCCGTCTCCCTCCTGACAATATACTTAGGCGTGTTCCTTGCGAACCCCAGAGTCCACTTCACATACCTCTCCTGCGTTCTATTGACCTCTTCACTTTCCTTCCACCCGCACACTTCTACTCCATACAATAGCACACTCATAACTAGCGAATCAAACAATTTCATTCTCCGTCAGGAATCATCTGCGAATAGCATCTTTCCCAAGCCCCACACCTGCCACCCCCACACCTGCCTTATCACCATATTTGCCCTCCTCACTCTCTCTTTTATGTTACCATCCACTCCCCCATTCCTCCGGAACACGGAGCCCAAGTACACAAATTCTTTCACCTCCTGCAGCTCCTTTCCCTTCCACTTCCACTGTCCTCCCTTATCCCTTCCCCCTCCTTTTCTGAACACCATAACCTTGGACTTTTCCGCATTAAGCTCTAAACCCTTCTTATCCAGGTATCTTCTCAATCTCTTCATCATCTCCTTTAAGGCCTCCTCGATATTTGCCAGCAACACTATGTCATCTGCATACGCTAGTGACCAAATTCTAACACCTCCTATCCTGACTCCTCCTACCACCCCGGCCTTCAGCTTACTTTCCTCAACCGCAAGTAGAATCGCAAAAAGCGTTACCTTAACCACCTGTCCATCCAGAATCCCTCCGAAATCCCCTCCCCTCCTCTTACCTTGTCTTTGGTCTCTTCATATATCTTCCGTACCCTCTCCATTCGGCCTATCAATTAGGCCCTATCCTCCATCGCCTCCCACAACCTCCTCCTATCTACCGACGAAAACGCGCCTTTGAGATCCTCAAAAAACGCGTACACTCTCGTCCCCTTCTTCGCTAATTCTCTATCCAACACGTGCTGCAGAGCGTACACTGTAAAAAAAATTAGGGGAATTTCACATCGCTGCGCGATGGACATAAAGGGACTCTCGATGGATGGTGTAAAATTACGTCTAGAATGAAAATTACGGCTGCATCGTAAATTTCCATCCATGAACGTGAAACGCCGCCTAGTTGTGATATTTACGTACTGTTTTGATATTAATAAGAACTTTGTTGGTGATTTTACGCAGCGTGGATAGAAAATTATGATCATGGATGGAAAATTCTGGTTATGGATGAAAAATTCAATGAAGGGGTAGATTTTTCCATCCGTATCCGGAAATTGAATTATTATGTGGTATAATTTTTCAAATTAATAATCAGAAATCCGACCGAAACTTTCGTTCTATTTCGTTATTGATAGAAAATAATCATTTTTTCTAAACATTGATCTGCTATCTCTAGATTTGGGCGAAAGTAGATAATATCTAAAATTACATTAATTACTGAATCAAAAAAATTTTGTTTAACTGGCAGTAACGAAATGGAACGAAAGTATCGGTCGGGTCCCTATTGATAATATGGAAAGACCTATTTTGTGAAGAAAATGAATTTGAGAAACAATCATGTGAAAAATATAACTGCGCTTCTATATTTTCACACTGTTCTCACAAGAATCGTACATAACGAAATATAGATACAATATTATTTAGTTATTAAAATATCTTTGCTATAAAGCTGCTGTAATTCAATGCAGCTTTGAAAGCAAGTTCATCTCGCTTTTTGGCTAATTGTTTTTCGGGGACGCTCTCTGCGTATATTAAGCCTACAATGGAAAAAATCGTGTGATGGGCTTTTAACGTATATTAGTTTTTGACTTTTTAAGAACAGATTTTTTTAAACCTTGGCTTTAAAAAAGCTCGATCAAGAAATTTTATTTGCTTAAACCTTTCGCTCTATATTGAACACTTAATACCTTTTTTGGATGCTAAATTAAAGTGTTTAAGCAAATAAAACTTCAAGAAAGAGCTCTTTGAAGAAAAACTTGAAAAAAAACTGTCTGCAAATGTGAAAAAATAAGATTAAAAGGAGGCCTCTCAGAGCAAATTTTTCATTTTTTTTTTTGACGTGAAATTGATCAAAAGTAATGTTTCAAAAGTTTGACAAGTCCCTGCGAGCCGCACGAACTTTTTCCAGTCCGCGAGCTCTTGTCGGTCCGTGAGCTGTTTTCAACTCGCGAGCTTATTTCGGTTCGTGAGTTTGTTTGGCTCGCAAACTACAGCTCTGCTCGACTTGAATATGAAAAGCTCACGCGAGTCGGGTCAAACTTGCGAGCTTTTACATTAACTCACTCTCGCGACACATACTGATCAGAAAACTACAATCTATTTGAATAAAAGTGACAAATTGACGGCTTGTACAAATATGTGTGCAATGAGAATTGTGTTCAGAAAATAATTTTACCTAAATGGACAATGTACGGAGAGTTGAGCACATCACTCGTCAATTTCTCTGGATCCTGAAACACAGTTTTATTCAACTTTGTAATAAAAATAACGGATTTCTGTATTTTCATTCAGTGAGGGTGTGATATACAATTTTATAACAGGATGTCGACTGAAGACTGGAAGAAAATCCTCAACGAATCTAGGTTCTGCAGGCCAGAAGACACCCTGTCATACATATAAATAAAAAAGTGTTATACTTACGGAGCATGATCCATAAAATGTCACGGTCCCTTCATTAAAGTGGCCGGCAATAAGAAAAATTGCTTGCTTACACATCTTTCTTATATCTTCTGTCTTTGTGTAAGATAGAGGAGCTTCGTCCCCTTCATCGTTCTCGTCGCCAATCATCTTCTTCGTCGACGAATTACTCTTTCTATTAAACATTTTTACTTCAAGTTCCTGACAAGTAAAAAGTTTTTCATATTGCTTAACGCAATTATCCCCGAGACGAGTAATTTCATGGCCCATCAATTTACTATAATGCCAGTAAAGGATCTCTTGCTTGAAGAGTATTAGCCACGTTTCTTTAAGTACCGTTGCTGAGGGAAGTTTTGGTACTGAATTCAAGAATAGTCTTTGCTTCGCATGCGTAGCTTCTAAATTGGCCAGTACTGTTGCCAGTTCTTGCTCCTCAAGTGTCGCAAAATTAGTGGCGAGAACTAGTAACTCCTTTTCTTTTCGAATTACTGATTCTTCATTTTCTGCATGCGGATGAGTATCAGGTTGCCAGTTCTTACAACCTGCTTTTGCTGACTTGAAACGTCTTTGCATATTCAACGGAATTTCTAAGGATTTGTTCAGTCCCTTCTTGAATCTTGTTATATAAGCATTTCTGTCTTTTAATTTTTTGACAATAGTGGCATATCCTGTCCCGAACACTTCACCATTTTCATGGAAGTCTCCAAACATTCGGGAAAAGTCATTGTACATCCGTCTTCCAATGCCAGTAAATAATGCTTCTGTCTCTGTCGCTGGGCTGAAATTTCTCATCTGTGCCACAACGTCTCTGACGAAGACGTTCACGAGAAAATTTTCTTGTACGCCTGCTTCCAGTTTAGCCCTGTAGGCATCCATCGGACCTGGCCACTTACTTTGAAAATCTTCCCAATTAACCACTAAAGGAGTTTGAGCGACTTGTATCTCAGGCTCAATTATAATTGATCTTTTCTTTCTAATCTCAGCACCTTTGGAGGTGATGGGTCAACATCTGTGGTAGGTTCATGAATAGATACGCTTTCTACATTCACATCATTCATTGATGTCAAGCTATTATCTATTAATTGATAGTTATCTTCTGAGGTAGGCGGTCTCCAGGACTCGTTGTATTGCAGAAGCATGAATACGTCGCTTGGTGATCTGGTCTGCGATGTTAGAAATTGAAGAGCCTGGTTATTTACGTTGGTGCCATCTGCTTCATACACCAGTTTGATACCCGATTTTTGTAACGTTTTGTTGCTTTCTGCAATAACTGCTTGGACAGTATTTTTACAAACTATGGTGTGTGTTTGAAGTCGGTCCTTACACCGAACTTTAAACAAGCAGTCCATCTGAAAATGGAAATAAGTGCATATATGTTTTCATTTTCAACTGTAATTGATGAAGTTCAATATTTGGGAAGTGCAAAAAGCTTCAAACTAAGAGTCAATACTTCCATTTTAGAAGAAGTAATATAATGTGGAGAACATTTACATCATATTCGTGTTTTAGAGCTGCTGATAAGCAAATTTTAGATTAAATTTGCATCCACAAATCTGATCAAGTTTCTGAAGAATTCAATAAATGACCCGGTTTCTAAGACAGTCGGTACCAGAGGTTTTTTTTATTGTTGAATACAAAAAACCTCGAACCCGAACTCGATTCGAACTGCATGCATAGAATGAAGGCAATATTTTCAGTGCGATTTGATAGAAATGCTTCACGACATCTATTACAAAATAATAACAAGAATTTCCCAATGAACTTGATTAGGCTCATCGTAATATTTACTAATTTACAAATATTACTTCCAGAGTTAATGATGCAGGGTTGAATTACAGTACTGAGAAATAGTAGGCTTGGATATAGAACAACTTAAAGAGGAATTACTTCTGAAATACTAAATTGTGAATAAAATTTGCAAATATTTAACATTTAATGTTGCAGGAAAGAGTGCCCTTTTCAATAATGAAATTTTTTCAACGAGTGGTACATATTTGCACACGTAGACTTCTTCGCAGCCGATATTTGTTTTAAAAATGGATCAGGTCCTAAGCAAATCGGACGACTTTATTATGATTACTTGATCTTGATGATGATCTTCGGTCTGAGATCATTAAAAAACTCCAACTTCTTGGTTGTACTGAACCTCAAGTACGTTACCAAGGAAATGTAGATCATGGCCAGTATTGTTAATAAGATTTTTGTCAATACTGAGCAAAAAAACCCATATAAACTTTTTTCAAAGCAGATACACATACCACTCTTGTATGTAATTCCTTGGAAAGTGGCCTCATCTCCAATAAAATGAACCTTTCCTGCTTTTTTAAAATCCAATGCAAGTTTTGAATTTTCTTCGTCGTTAAATGCATATTTTTCTAATGGAAGATTCTTGCGAAGGGCAGCTTTGGAATCGTATTCATATTCAGAGTCACAGATACATTGCAATTGTTCATGTTTGCGTGACAAGGTGGACGTAATGTTTTTGAAGTTCCTTAGATGTCTCACAACATTCTTAAAATAGCTGTGCTTACTTTCAAAACGTAAGGTCCATAAGTGTTTCAGCGGGCCGAAGTGTAAAATTAGCGAAGGGTAATGAA
>CAKNXH010028900.1:0-12249 GCA_932178445.1 Andricus quercusramuli | reverse complement strand
ACTGTAAACCAAAATATTTAATAACATATAAACCAGTTTTCCTCCCAATTGCAAAAAATGAGGATCGTTTCAACCGTGGTCTTCATCTTGACAGTGATACTTAGTTCTATTGGTAAGTATAATACTATACTATGTATGTACATGATTTCAAAAAAAATTTTGAACTTGCCGCAAATAGAAAATTGTTGTCAAAATATGCATTCTATCCTGATTGCCATAATTTTTCAAACTAGATTTAGTTTGGCCAAAGTAAATACGAATTTCTTCCGTATGCCAAAATGGGTCAAACAAAATTTCTAAACGTTTTGCATAATTTATAGTCAACTATTAAAAATAGTAGTTCGAGCTGTGAAAAAAACTTAACTATTAATTCATCTATTTTTGTTTAACTCATGTACACAAGATCGGTCCTTGCTCCTGGTAGAAAAATTAGTGACAAAACCACACTCTTCCATGCACATAACATCCACATTCATACAAATTTGAAAAATTATTTCCAAGAAGAGTAATTTAAAGGAAATTCTATAAAAAAATTTGTGGAATTCCTACAAAACTCAATGGACCAAACATCAAGAATCGAATTCTATCAGCAGATTTGATATTACTTTTGTGTATTTATGATATTATAGAGTTTGAATGAGAACATTTTAATAAGAGAATGTAAGATTCCTCGTCGAATAGAATTTGATAAAACATTTTCAGCTTTCGTGTTCAAGTAAATAGGTATAATCAATTGCTATCAGCTTGCTTCGAAGTACTAGGGTAGGTACGACACCATACATTTGACTCATTAGCAAACATAGTACATTATTCCTGAAATCTTTATTAAATTGTCAACTCAGCAGCTACACATTCTTATCACATCTGAATAAAGAAGGCGAATAATTATCAACTGGTTCTTGAGTAATCGTAAACAGATTTCGAGCGTGAAATTGAAATTTCTGCGAAGCTAAAAATATGAGATTCGACGCGTGCGTTACTTTGTTATCTTGAAAATCCATCTAGAACAATGAATTTTCAAAGCAAATACGTGAAAAATGAAAATAAATTTGATATTTTTGCAACTTAGATCCCTAGAAGACAAAATTTTTGATTAATATAAATAACCACTTGCCGGAACTTAGAATAAAAAATCAAACGCATTCTTTTTTCAAAAAACTGCAATAGCCTGATTCTTCTTGCAGAATTAGGTTCACAGATCGATTGTTTGCCTAACGGTGCCCCTATTCCTGGTGTTTCCCGTGGCGGCCCATCTTCTTCTAACAGACAAAATGCTTCTGCCACTCCTGCTCCTCCTGCCATACCTCATCCTCCGCTCAGGTTTTCTTCTCCCGCCGAACCTTCTCAACGTGCGAGATCCCAGTCTCCTCCAGGCAGCTATATAGCTCCACCTACCAGGCTCCCTTCTTCTGATGGAAATGGATTTGAACTTGACCAACTTCAATTTATTCGGCTCATTTCCTATAGGAATCCGAACCGCGTTTTCGAACTTCGAAGATACACTTTTCCTGCGGATAAACGAATGAAACTATTCGAAGGACTGAATGTTTATTCGCCTGTGCCACACGAAGAACATGATGATAGGTAAGTTACTTTTCAAACTAAACTAGTCATCGTTACTTCACATTCATAGTTAATTGTGTATCTTCTGTTTACCAAAAATATATACTGCACTTATCTTTACCGGCATTATGGCTGTTTTTATTTATTCGTTTGAATTTTCCGGAACTTTTTGAATCGAAATTCTGCAATCATTTTCAATAATGATGGTAACAATTATGTTCGTGACTTTTTGACCATCTCATCAAAAATTACAAAAGGATTCTATTTATAACCCGTTGACCATATTACATTAGGATGCATGCATTCATCTTTTATTTTAGTTTTATTTTATTTCGTTACTCAGTTTTTCATTTTATTCCTGTAATTTGTTTTTCATTTTATATCTGTTTTTCACTTAAAATATTTAACATTTGTGCGTAATTGATGGTGCTCCTTTTGCTGGTGTTCCTCGTGGCAGGCCACCTTCTGCTTCCAGGTGCTTAACTCCACCTACCAAGCTTCCTTCTACTGACGGAACTGGATATGGACTTGACCAACTTCAGTTCATTCTGCTTACTTCCATCAAAATTCCGAACCGGGGATTCGAACTTCGAAAATACACTTCTCCTGCAGTTAAACGTATTTTTTGACTCGAAGAACATAATCAATATGTGCCCATACCAACGCAAGAACACATTGTATTATCGACATTTTCTGGTGACGTTTTTGCAATATTGGAGAGTAGTGGCTATCTTGCTGGAATATATGCCCACTCAGTAGGTCCCCGTCGCCTGATCACTTCTCATTTCAGAGTACAGAATGTAAACCACAATCAGCCACGTCATTCCTTCAATTAAAAAAATGTGAATTAAAAATAATGTTGGAGATCCGAAGCCATTTCAAGATATTTTGTGTAGCATGTCATTACAAATAATAATAAAAGCTCAATGTATCATGGTTTACAAGTCTTTTTCGAGAAAAAAAGTTCAGTTTCATTTTTCGTGTAGGAGTTCAACATCATTACATTCAATGGCAATTGGATCCGTATCGTGGGATCTATATGAGGATCTGATTTAGCCTTTCCTAATTATTCTAGTTGAAGATTCATAGTTTCAGATGAAGGTGATCCTTTTGGTTCAAGATTCAAGTATCCCAGTTCAAAATTCATTATTTTATTAAAAATTCATTACATTGTTTGAAAAATAATTTTCTTGCTGTTCGAACTGATGTTTTTTTTCAAAGTGAACATGCGAGTTATCCAATTGAATATTACATCACGTCAGTTGAAAATTCATCTGTTTCTATAGACATTAACCGTTTTGGTTTATAATTCAATTACTTTAGTGGAACACTCATCATATGTTAAAAGACTCATCATATCCAGTTGAAATTTACCTTTTCGGTTTGAAATTAAACTATTCTAGTTAAAGATTCATTATTACAGTTGCATGGCTTTGTATAAAAATTTAACTATTATTTTACACATTTTTTGTTGTTTGATATTATGTTTTTTCAACTGGAAAAGTAACTATAGTTTTACTGCTGAACCACTGTGATCACCGTTACGTTTTTCACCCTTCAACCGAAGAAAATGTACAAAATATATTTTCAGCGAGAAAAGATAAAGAAAGATTCTGAACAATAGCAAGGTGTTCACAGATCAGGAAATAGTCAAGAAAATTTGTTGCTCATGGAAAGTCAGGAAAAAGTGAGGAATTTTGGAAAAATTATTTGGATTGGACTTATTTAACTAATACCAAGTCGTTTACTAAATTATTATGTATGGATGTCACGAATCAATCACCTAACTTTACAAATTTATTTGAGAAACTTTCCACTAATCCATTTCAACAGTAACAGTTGCTAAAAACAGTACTAATTATGATACGTAATAGGAACGTAAAAAGGCTATTATTTTACAAGAACCCTTCGTTTTAGTACTTCATAATATTATTTCTAAGGGAAACAAGATACTGAATATCAATGGTTCCAGACTAGTTTTGGAGAAAGATGGTACAGAGGTCAAAGATGATGAGCTGCTAGAAACTTTCCATGCGCAAGAAGATATTTTCATTCTACTGCAGGATGATGAATCTGGGCAGTTGCCTGTTGTGAACGAGGTCGTTCTGGAAACTTCAGAATATTCTGAAAATGTTGATGCAGAGTCAAAAAGCCAAGAGGCTGACGTGGCAATGAATACTTCTACCGAAGATCTACCACCTGCACCGAAGTATGATGAAACGAACGACGCTGCTCTCGACGGACGGAGCGGTCCGAATTTAGATCTGACTGAAATCGTTATGCAAGCTTGAAAATACAGAGATCAGAAGATCAGCAGAATTATAACAAGTTGACATCATACTTCGTCAATGAGGCTGTTGATCAATTACGTCACCGTCACATTTAGACGTCAAGTCCATTAGCTGCATTTGAACAAGCTGCTGAGCAGTTAGCTACCGCTTATCCAGGTCCTTTCAGGATCGCAATGCTCGAGGTGAAAAAATGCGGAGTCCTTAGGTATGCTAGTTAGCAAAATTAGTTCAATGTCAATGGCCCAAGCTACTTGTTTAAATTGGCGACCAAAATTAAAATAATTCACAAATGTAGTAGAAGCAATGAGATTGTATTTGAAAAAATGGTTTATTGGACCAGAAAATACTGAGCAACAAGATTAGAAGAGAGCAATTGCGTGGATGAAACATTCGCGGATGAAGAGAATATCGCTACGCAAGTAACGAATAATGACATGGCCATAGTATGTATGCATGTGCTTCGAGTATTTTAATTCGTTTATTCGCAGAAAAGGTTTATCTTCGAAGTTCAAAAAGCCGGTTTGGATTCCTATTGGAAATAAGCCGAATAAATTTAAGCTGATCAAGTCCATTTCCAAGCACGTCAGAAAAACGAACTCTGGTAGGTGGAGCTGAATTGCTGGCAGAAGGAGACCGGGACCTTGCACGTTGAGAAGGTTCGACAGGAGGAGAGAACCTGAGCGGTGAATGTGGTCTGGCAGGAGGAACAGGACTGGCGCCAGGATCTTTTATGTCAAAAAAAGAAGATGAACCACCATGAGGAATGCCAGGAATTGAGGCGCCATTAGGCAAACAATCAAATTGGGAACTTGATTCTGCAAGAAGAATCAGACGATTACATTTTGATCTAGGAGTTAATGTTTTTGTGAGCGTTGCTTCGTAGTAATGCTTCTTTTTTTCATTACATTACTTTTTGACTGGTATCACATTATTAGCTTTGTTGCAATTTTCATTTTATTCTCAAAAACTTAGTGCGATTACTCAACAGTAACTTAACATTTATTTGTGTCTTCGGTCCAGATTTAGTGGTTATAATTTTCTCCTCATCTTATAGAATAAAAAAGGATTCGAAAAACAGTTCACTATATTTTGAAATGATTCGAACGCATGATGTCGGGTCGATTCTTCGCTGGAAAAAGCTTGGACTTTGAAGGTTTACTTAGAAAAATGGACTGAAACTTTCCACTTGAATACGCAAGCGCAAAATATTCTACCAAGTTCTATCCGTCAGAGAGTCTTGTGCTTTTGTGTCAAGATTTTTCTAATAAAACTTTATAATATCTTGAATGAACCAGACTTATATACTATCGTATGTTCCAGAGTTTCAAAAAGTGTTATCTGTATCCGTCATCATCATTAGTATTTTAGAAATTAAAGGCGTCAACCTTGTTCCGCTGAGATATTAATCTTTATATTTCATATATCAGTCCAAGAAAACAAATTCAGTTTCCTCAAAAGACAACGCGAAACATAAGTTTTGAAGCGGGTTTTGTACTGAAAATATTTAACGGAGTTTCAATGAAAATCTTCTGACAGAAAATAATAGTCATTAGGATAAAATGCATATTACTACGCAGAAATTTTTATTTGCGAAAAGTTTAAAACTGTTCTATGAAGTATAGATATAGTGTAGTATTATATTTACCAATAGAACTGAAAATCACCGTCAAAGAGATGACCACACTATAAACTATCTTCATTTTCTGCAACTAGATGGAAAACGGAATTATACGTTAGTAAAGAATTGGTTTAACAGTGTATTCAATTACTTTTCTGGTGTTTTATAAGAGTATATATATCGCATCTCAATCCTGATCTCATATTCGGCAGTATTATTAGCGCCTTTATTTTTTTTTCTTGTCACTAAATTTCTAGGACTAAAAATTTAAATGATTTCAAGTACAGGAATGTTTTATCGCAGACAAATTTAGCTGCTGCTAGCAATACTTAACTGCTTCTTTGATTAGTCAGCATAAAATTCCTAAACCCTGAAATTTTGTTCAACTGGGAATTACCATAAATTCTTCGAATATAAATGATATTTAATTGAGGGTTTAGAAAAAATTTGTACACTCAACATATAACAGTATTTGACTAACAATATTTTGGATGAAAAGCGATCATTGGACAAGACTTATCTCCTACTGAACAGCGTATGAAAAGTTGTGAAAATCTGTGGAGACAGTTAAGATTTACAGATACACAAAGAATGTCGTGCTCATGAAAATATTCAAATTACGGAAACAAAATGTGTGTGCTGCCTCGGCCCGATCAGATCCATATTTTCATCAAAAGGTGGCATCAATCGGTAGTGAAATACCTGAGTCAATGTCTCTTACGGATCAGGGTTCTTCTTGGATTTCTGACCCATTTAGGGCCAGTCGGGACAATGGATTCCAACACGAACTCTATCTGTGAATGATCTGAGAGAGCGGGTTCATCTAAAACTCTCTACTTCTTGATACTATCTCTAAAACTACTGGTACAGAGGGTCCTGTCAATGACTTCCTGCCTGATCGAGTTACGGAGCGTTGAGATGTGCCCGCGTTAAGAATATCTAAGGCAGTGGTGATTAGGTATTCAAGTAGGTCATCTCCTTTTGAGTTGATGTCCGTGCTGCCCCGCAAAGTTAGGTTGAAATTAGCATCGCATCCCAGCAGAACAGGAATACTTCTTATCTTGCTATATTCCACCAGTCTAGATACCTCCACTGGTAAGTTGGTATTGCTGTCACAGGGAAAATGAAATGATCCCAGAACTAGCCTTCCTATTTCTTTGAGATCCGTGGCTATCATCATCAGGTCTCTCGAACCTAGCACAAGCAGCGGAACAGCGTTAACTCCCTTCGCCAGTATGCATGTGTGCCTCGCAGCTATTCCTCCCTGCAAAACTGCAGAGGCGCCTTTGCTGTGATGCATGTAAATTTGGGTAATAGTTAGACTAGAAAAAGTTATTTATGTCTGCTCCTGATCTTCATATGTCTCAACAGGCTCCTCCCGTCCCTGGTCGAAAACCCTGAAGTTGATTTGTGCAAAGTGATAGAAGGACCCCTTATTGAGGGCCGCAAGTGCCCTGGCTTGAGACTCAGGAATCTGTACAATTAGAAGATGCGCCGTCAATCCTCGCGAGAACGGGGGTAGTAGGCTCTCGCCTCTTGACGCGTCGATCTTTTAAATATTACAAGTAACTTATATTCACAAAAAATAATAGAATGTTAATGTACAGGGTGGGGCAGAATGGACTCCCTGATTTGAAAGGTGAATTGTAAAAGAACGCTTCAAGATACATAAAAGAAGGTTTGTATTGCTCAAAAGTACACATAATCCCGATGACATCATCAATCGACTCCTTCAGAGCTTCAAGGGTTCGAGGTCGAACTATATATACCTCAGCTTTGACGTATCCCCAAAGAAAAAAATCATTTGGAGTTAAATCAGTGGAGCAAGGAGGCCATGAAACATCCCGCGCAAGGAGATCAGGCGACCGGGAAAGAGCTTTTGCAAAATTTCCCGTGAACGACGGGCAGTATGGGCCGTGGCTTCATCTTGTTGAAACGAGTAGGCTTCTCTGTCGTGTTCCTCAACATACTCTTCCATTTTAGGGCGCAAAAAATTCTCCAGTATGTCACAATAGTGAGCCGAAGTGACGGTAACAGTTGATCCTCCGGATTCAAAAAAGTAAGGCCCAATAAAGCCTATAGAGGACACAGCGCACCAAAGTGTTACTTTGGGACTGTGAAAAGGTCTGCGATTCAGTTTACGAGGGTTTTCAAATGCCCTGTAACGAAAATTTCGTTCGAAAATTTTTGAACCGGATCCGAAATTCCCTTTGCGTTGTCACCACGCTTTCCCCGCTTTTAAAGAACGTATCCACAACAAAACCTTGTTGCTCAACCGACTATGGCAAGCTGACTACCGAAAACGGTATTGTTTCCCCGACCTAATGGTACCTGCCCGACTCCTCTACTCGGTCTGAGGGCCCTTCAGGGATTTTTTGAAACTAGGGAGTCTATTCTGCCCCACCCTGTATAATGATTCAATGTATCTTTGGACAATAACTCAGCCTGTCGACGGACAACTGGCAAGTGAATTTCATCCATCAGAAGAAGAAGATGAGCCGCCACGAGGAATACCAGGAATAGGGCTGCCATCACAACAGACATGTGTTAAGTTAAGGGAAATTTAGTTTAAAAAAGAAAATTTAAATCAACTGAAAACAAAATTAGTATTATATTAAAATTTTCCTCTTCAATTAGTTGATGACATTATTGCTGAACACATTCAGGAGATATATTATAGTTACTAGTAGAAAAAAATGGATTGATACTTAAAACAAGTTTTATTCGAAAGTAGAAAAAAAAAAGAGTTATTGGCTCCTGCTTTGGAGGTAGGCCAGCAATCGGCAGATGGGAACAGAGAAACTCCTATCCAATACGACGCTGCTGAAGGCTGGTGACCTGCTCTGCATGAATCACCAACCTATTGAGACTCTCGGTTTCCTGTATCCCCCCCCCCCCCTCCACCATGGGTCCCCACTGGTCCGACATTGTGCAAGGCGTGAAATAAGGATGCGTTATGTCCTCGTGGCTATTTATAATATTCATGAATAAGTGTCTAAGAACTGCCCTGTTCGACGAAGAAGGTGTAGATCTCGAAGCCGTCAAGGTACGTGGGTTAGCTTTCGCAGATGACAAGATTGTTATGGCAGAACTAGTCGAGGACTTGCAAAGAATGTTGAATAAACTTAATACAAGCATGAAGAACATGGGCCTCAAAATTAACTTGAATAAAACGAAAATCATGGTGTTTGAGGGAAAATGTGAGAGAACAATATGCAACATTGTCCTAAATGATGAGAGATTAGCACAAGTTGACAAATACGTATATCTGGGTAGCCTATTCACTAGCGACGGAAAAATAGATGGGGAGTTAGATAGGCGCATAAATAAGAGTAAGCAGGTTATCGGTAGATCTGGGTCCATCCTCACAAATAAAAACATATCAAGAAAAGCTGATATGGCCATTGATAACTCTATAGTCGTACCTACTGTACTATAAGGTAGCGAGACATGAAACTGTCAAGAAAAGGACAGGAATAAAATCAACGCGATCGGCATGAAACCTCTGCGCATAATATGCGGGAAAACACTGGTGGACAAAGTACGAAACGAGACAATGCTCAAAAAATGTGGTACAGGAGAGACACTAGTTGGCATATGGGGAAGAAATCAGCTAAGGTGGTTCGGATATCTTGAAAGAATGAAAGATGAACGACTGACCAAGCAAGTGTATAAAGGTAAAGTGAATGGCAGAATGCCCAGAGGTAGACCGCCGAAGGAATGGTTAGAATCTGTGAATGAGACACTAATCAGAAGAAACATGAGAAGCCATAGAAACACAAGAGCTTGCATGCAAAAATGCATGGACGTAAAGAAAGTTAGATTAGTATGGCAGAACAGAAAAGTGTGGCGACAAATAGTTTGTAAACAGAGTGACAACAGAGTGAATGATGCCCAAGTTGGGAATCATGTATAAAAACTTTTTGAGGCTCCTCACTTGTGGTGATCGCTAGAGAAATTGATCAGCAACCTGGGTGGGAGCAGTGTTGCGGAATGAACGTGTCATTTAAATAAATAGCACGAGAATTCCAGATCAATATAAAACGTCTATACCTCACACCTATATACCTATATACCTTATACTCATCTACCGACCTACTTTACACTAATATGGCAATATGCAAATGGCTTAATGGTATAATAATAATAGTTCGATTGTATTTTGTAATAAAAGAATCGAATATTCATACTGATTTTCTTTATTTTATTAAAAAATACGATGAAATGAATAGAAAAAATTAATAAATTGAATTCAATAACTAAAAACAATAAAATCAAATTACTATCAATGGTATAACATCAATAAATTGAATAAAATGACTTAAATCAGTATAATTTTGACTTTATTGATTATAATTTGATTTCCTTTATTTTATTTTATTAAATTTATTAATTTTATTGATTCATTTCATTGTATTTTGTCATAAAATAAAGAAAATCAAGATGAATATTCGATTTTAGAAAAATGTAATCAAATGAAACAATAAAATCAATAAATTGAATGAAATCACTAAAATCAATGAAATCAATCTATTATCAATAATAAGAAAAACATCAATAAAATAAAATGTATATCGATTTCACTGATTTAATTGATTTTATTGATTTCATTTATTTGATTCATTTTATCCGTTTTATTAATTTTATTGATTTTATTCATGTTTATCATTCTATTGATAGTTTATTGGAGGATAAAGGGCATTTTTTAGCACCCCCGCCCTTCAAAAGCTGATTAACAAAATATTTTTATGTCAACAATAATAATTGTTATATTCCTGAAATATATCTTTGAAACTTTCTATTGTTGTTTTTATAATATTTATACATATTCACGGTAATGTATTGAAAAAAAAATCAGAAACAAACAAAAATTGAAGAGAGTACGAGGATTCAAACACATGACGGCAGAATCTGTAGCCTAGAACCTAGACCATTACCCCGCCGCTGCTTACTCTTTAGTCCTATAATTCAAACACATGGTTATTTTGCGCGGATTTCTTGTAACCCGTTTTCCGTAAACCGCTTTCCGTCTTAGTAAACTGTTTCAGCTTTTTTTATCTCAAATGTGGCCCTCGTGGTTTACAAGAGATGACCAGAATCCGTGTCCCCAGTTACAAGCTTCTACATATAATTAATTTATAGTTGGACCACTTGATAAACTTGGAATTTATAAATAAATTTGCAGAGGGCCTAATCTCAAAATTTCAGAAATCGAATTTGATGGTTTCGGAATTATTGCTGGATAACTTGATAAATTTATAATTTATAATTTCAAATTTTTAAAATCATAATTTCAAAGTTATAATTTCAAACTGGGTAAATTTACAAATTTACATACAATCATAAATTGATTTTTCTATAAAATTGGTGCATTTGCAGTTGCTGTCTGCAAAAACTTTTTAAATATTTGTGACACGATTTCGCGACTGGCAATATGTGGTGCGTACTTTAGAGCAGTTGAGATTTGGAGCGCGAATTTAACAGCTGGTTTATCTGCCGAGTTTGCTTTGCTGCTTACCAATACATTCTTATGGTCCTCACATACTTAGGACGTCTCAATTTGCTCCCGGTTTTTTCTCCATTTCGCGACGTATTTCGCAAAATTTAGATTCGACGTCGTCAAGTTTTGGGTCTTCGAATTTGGAGTGACAACTGAAAATGCTTCTGTGATGTCAGAATTGTGAATGAAAAAATAAATTTGCGAACGGTTCTCTTCGTTCAACTGCTGTCTTCTGTTATCCACCGATTTGTCCCTTTCGAAAAATTCATAATTTCCGCGAAAATAATTATTGCCTCAGCAAAAGGAAATGTTTTCTCCGAAGTGAGACTGGCAGGGGCATTGTCGGAAGATCAAAGCCTTGGAAACCATGATACATTAACTTTTTATTATAATCATTGCTAAATACTAATTACTTGTAATATTTAAAAACGACTTCGGAATATAAACAATTTCATATTTTAGTTTTACATTTCCTTAATGGTGTGGAGGCTTTTGGTTGTCAAGCTCTACTACATAATGAACATTGATTGGGTGATTTTGACCTACCGGAGTTTCCCTAATTTCATCTGAGCTCAAGGTGGTAATAGTACCGCTTCTCATGTTTATTTTTACCCGTGCAGTATGTTTAGTGTGAGGACTATATACATATATTCCAGCAAGAACATCACTTCTGTCCAATATTGCAAAGACGTCACCATCGAATGATGACAATACAATTTGTTCTTGGATTGTAACGGGCCCAAAGTGACGCCGTCCTGTACGTATCCTTACTGGTTTATCCGCAGAAAAAGTGTATTTTTGAAGTTTGAAAAGTCGGTGCGCATTTCCTCTGTAACGAAGCCGAACACATTGAAGTTGGTCAAGTCCATATCCAAGTACGTGAGAAAGTGAAATTGCAGGATGAGACCTGGACGTGGCAGGAAGACCAGGCTCGGCAGAAGAAGGAGATCTAACCGGAGAATAAGGTATGCAAAATAGAAATTAATTGAAGGATAATTCAAGTAAATAGAACAAAACAGTTTAAATGTCGCAAGAGAAGCACACAAATGATAACTCATTTTAGAAAGTGACGGTAGAGACTTTATAACAAAAGAGTCCTGAAAATGAAGTTGAGAGAAAAAGTGACGATAAGTAGTATCTCATGAAAAGTACCTTACCCATCTCTATGGTTTATATGCTCTGCTTTAAAATTATATTGGATTGGGCGAAGGTGGCCTACTGGAACTTCCTCAATTTCATCTGATGTCAGCGGAGTAATCCTGCAGCTCTCAATATTT
>CAKNXH010028897.1:0-10086 GCA_932178445.1 Andricus quercusramuli | reverse complement strand
AAAAAAAAAAAAAAGGATAATAATTTATATATTGCAAAAATGCTGATGACAAAAAGTTTGTATTAAAATTATTTTGTAAGAATGAAAATGTATGAGTTAAAGAAAAAACATTGTTTCAAATAACTTACCAAAAGTTTTTTCAGATTTTATAGAACATTTCCGTGGATGTGGACACACACACATTTATTTATACATTTAAAATAGCATTTTTGATGGAAAGACAAGAGAGCTTTATGGAGAGCTCCAAAAACAAAAGTAGCGGGAAAACGTCATCTTTAGACGCCATGACACAACGTGTGTTTACAAAGTCATCAATAATGAGTATGATCGTATTTGTTCTTGAAGACATCAGAATTAAGTTATATTTGAAAAATCCAGAAAATGAAATGGAAGAATTTAAAATGTAGATAATAACAAAGAAGTAAAGGTTAATGTAAACGAGGAAAGTCAAGAGTTACATAAAGAACTGTAAAAATTTGGTAGTTTAGAATTTTCAAATCTAAGATTAACAGAATTATTTTCTTTTTTAATAAAATAAGATTCAATAGTTAAACGCTTATTACGATTTTTCTCAACAGCTAAAATTTTTGGATGTTGGAAATCAAAATCATGTCCAGTTTCAATTCTGTGTTTTTCAAGAGCAGTGATATTATCGTCATTATAGTTTCGGCGAGTGTCTTCTTTAATTCTATAACATAAAGGTCTGCTTGTGTGTCCAACATAACAACAATCACAATTTGAGCAGTTGAATTTGTAGACTACATTTCTTTTTTGAAAAATGTCCAACTTGTCTTTAGGAGACGGAAAAAGGTTTGAGTTTGACTTTATTGGTCTGAAAATTACTTTTATGTTATTATGTCGTAAAATAGTGGCTAGTTTATCAGTTATTCCCGAGATGTATGGGATGACAGTGAAGTGTTTGGAAATATTGAGTTCTTTTCTATATATTTGATTGTAAATATTATTAACTCGGATTTTGATAAGTTTGTTGATAAGATTGATAGGGTAACCATTTTGAATTAAAGTTTTTTGTATTAGTTTGATATTTTGTGGTCTAAATTTAAATGAAGATAATTTAATAGCTCTATCTATGAGTCCAAAAATCATTCCTTTCTTTTGTGACCAAGGATGTTGTGATAGGAAATGTAGATATCTGCCGGACCAAGTGGATTTGTGGTACCAATTGGTAAGAAGACATTCATTATTGGTTCTAATGACCGATACGTCTAAAAAATTAATTGTGTAGTTTTGTTCCTGTTCAGAAGTGAATTTAAGATTTGAGTCGAAGGAGTTGAAAATTCCTAAAATTTCGTGTAATTTCGATTCTGGCATGACCATAAAAATGTCATCAACATATCTTTTATATAATGGTATTTCAAAATTTAAGGTTGAGAGACAATCAATTTCAAGAGTATTCATGACAATATCCGCTATCACAGGTGAAAGCGGAGATCCCATGGCTACTCCTTCTATTTGTTTATAATTTTTGTTGTTGAATTTAAAATATGTAGATCTTAAACAAAATTCAATGGCATTCAGGAATTCATCTCTTGGAATTAAAGTGTATGGAGCTATTTCGTCCCATTTGTTTTTGATAATTTGTAGAGCTAGGTTTATTGGAATTGAAGGGAATAAGTTAATCACATCTAAAGATACAAGATGATGATTTTTTGGCATTTTGAAGCTTTTAATCTCATTGACAAACTGCCAGCTATCTTTAACTAAAAAACTCGATTTTTCCGTTAAAACTTTTAGAAAATTAGAGAGATATTTAGCCAATTTAGAGGTTGGACTGTTGATGGTAGAAATGATAATTCTGAGAGGGTAACCGGTTTTGTGAATTTTTGGAAGTCCATAAGCTCTAGGGATAACCGTTGAATTTGCTTTTAGTTCTTTTGCATCTGTGGCGGAAATGAATGAATTTTGATCCCATCTGTTAATTATAATGTTGTTCGATTTTTCACTTGTAGCTGTATACTCAAATTTAACTTCTTGGAATTTGGATCGATCTGATAATAAAGTTGACATTTTTTTAATATATTCTGATTTTTTCATAGCAACTGTTGTGTTGCCTTTATCTGATTTGAGAAAAATTATGTCTGGATTGTTTTTGATAAATTGAATAGCTTGACTGAAGTTGACGTTATCATGAAACTTTTGTTTGTTTAGGATAGGAGAATTTAAAAAATTAAGGATGGTTTGAGAACAATGTACTCTGATTTCATTTTGTTTGTCTAAAGGTAAATTCCAGATACCAAATTCAATAGAAGCTATAAAGTCATGTGAAAGAAAATTTTTTTTGTTGAAAGAATTAAAGGCAAAGCCTGGTCCAAGAGAAACAATTTGGATTACTTCTTTAGGTATTCTATAGTCAGTTAAATTTTTAAACCAGGATTCTGGGGTGTCAAAATTTATTTTTTGTCCGATTATTTTCTTTCGTTTGAGATGGTTAAATTTGTTGGTCAAAATTGTTTTATGTTTTAGAAAAAGTTTGTTGTAATTCATGTTTTCAAAAATGAAAAAGTCATTGAAAATGTTAAAAGGTAAATTTTTAATTATTGCGTCATGTAGGAATCTCATTTGTTGGATTATGTCAGAAATTTCACTATGTACGTCCCTGATTTCCATGTTAAGGATTTTAATTTTAATTTAATTTAATTTATTAATTTAAAATTTATTAATTAATTTAATTTAAATTTAATTTAACTTCTCAATGAAATAAAGTCTTTTTTATACTAATGACCTTTCCATCCGGAGACTGTTTTTATACATACAATATAGTGTATAAAGTTTATATACTGCAATTCTTTGAAAATCAAATATTTCAGCATATTAGCGATAAAATATTCGGAATTTTTATAGATTTTTAAAAATTAAATAGTTTTAGCTGAAAAATTCTTTATAATAATTTGCAGAGGTGAAAGAGATTCTTTCAAGTTATAACCAAGCAGACATATAAAAAACACTTTGTTTCACGAATATTTTAATTGAAAATCAAATTACTCAAGTGAAGTAACCCGAAAGTTCGTTGTGATTTTAGCAAACATTTATATTTCAGAATATGTCTTATTCAATTTTAAGGAATGTATAAAAAAAGTGTTTTGTCCTCTATAAATTCAAATGAAAATCTGAGAGTAATTTACCAGGTTTTTTAGAAACGTTGAAATTATTAAACTTCAATTAAATACTTTACAGTTTTAATTTTTGGAGATGCTTAAGCTATTTGATGAATCATTTCAAAATTTTCACCAGGAATCAAAAGCAAAATTTTTAAATCTACCTCGGATATTTCCATTACAATTTCAAATGATTAATGTTCTTTTACGTTCTTTTTTAATACTTCTTTTGTTCGGTAATTTTCAATTTTCAGGATTAATTTTTTTTCTCTAAGGTCCATGAAATTAGATCATAATTATTCAGTTCAAATAAATGTTTATTCTTTCTTCTTGTACTTAGAATTCAAACAATTCAGTTAATATGTAGGTAAAATTATTGCGGGTGATATATTAAATTTAATTTTAACCGATTGAAATTCCTAACTTTCCAAGTAAAAATATTGCATTTTTAATAAGATAGATGAATTTTCAACCAAATAGTTGAATTTTTAAGCAAAAGGATTAATTCTCTACCAAAAAATACGATTTTTCAACAACATACATGAACTCTGAAAAAAATAGTTGAATTTTCAATAAAAAAAAGATCAATTTTCAACCAAATTTATTAATTTTCAACTTAGATGATTAATTCCTATGAAAAAGGACGAATTTTAAACTAGAAAAGATAAGGTTTCAATCAAAAATTAAATGTTGAAATTTTTATTCAAACAAATTAATATTCAACCAAAGAGATTAATTTTTAATTAAAATGGCGGAACATTTAACATTTTAACATTTTCAGTCAAAAAACAAGCGATTTTCAACCAAGCAAAAAAAAAATTCTAAAAATAGTTACATTTTTAAACAAAGTTATGGATTTTCAACTAAAATGATGAATCTTCAACTTGAATAGTTTGATTTTAAACCAAAAAAATTAATTTTCAACTAAAATAATGAATTTTTAACTAGAATAATTTAATTTCCAACCGAAATGATAAATTTCCAACCAAAAAGTCTAATTTCTAACAAAAAAAGATCAATTTGCAACTAAAAAAGATAATCTTTCAACAAAAATTAAATGTTTGAATTTTTTGTTAAATTAATCAATATTCAAACTAAGAGATGAATTTTCAACTGCAACGATGGAATATTTAATTGGAATAGTTACATTTTCAGTTTAAAACAAAAAAATTAGTAATTTTCAACTAACCAAAAAAAAACTTTTAAACAAATATTTACATTTTTAAACAAAGTGATGAATTTTCAACTAAAATTATATATTTTCGGCTAGAATAATTGAATTTTCAACCGAAATGACAAATTTTCAACCAAGAACTCTCATTTTTAACAAAAAAGACTAATTTTCAACTAATAAAGATAATTGTGCAAAGAAAAATTGAATAGTTGAATTTTTAGTAAAAAAAAATAATGGTCAAGCGAAGCGATGCAATTACAACTAAAATAATGAATATTTAACTAAAATAGCTACATTTTCCGTTAAAAAAACAAATCATTTCCAACCAAGCAAAACTAAAAGCAATACTAAAATATTGAATTTTTAACTAGAATAATTAAATTCTCAACCAAAATGATAAATTTTCAACCAAGAAGACTAATTTCTAACAAAAAAAATGAATTTTCATCTGAACAAGATAATCTTTCAACCAAAAAGTGAATGTTTAAAGTTTTAGTTAGAAGAAATATTATCGAACCAAAGAGTTGAACTTCCAACTAAAATGATGAAATATTTAATTGGAATAGTTACATTTTCAGTTAAAACAGAAAATAATTAGTTAAAATAATTTAAAAAAATAATAATGATTTTGAACCAACCAAAAAAAAACTTTTCAACAAATATTTACATTTTTAAACAAAGTGATGAATTTTCAACTAAAAAGATATATTTTTAACTAGAATAATTAAATTCTTAACTGATATGACAAATTTTAACCAAAAGTCTCATTTGTAACAAAACAGATGAATTTTCAACTAAAAAAGATAATTTTAAAAACGAAAAATGGAATATTTGAGTTTTTAGTAGGAAGAATTGATGTTCAACTAGAGAGATGAATTTTAACTGAAATGATGGAATACTTAACTGAAATAGTCACATTTTCAGTTACAAAATAATTAATTTTCAAAACAAAAAGTTTCAACAAAATATTGAAAGTTTCAACTAGAACAGTTAAATTTTCAGTAAAGAAATTCAATTATTAGCCAAAGAATAAAACGAATTTTCAACAAAAAAGCACATTCTTCAACCCAAGAGATGAATCTTCATTTAAAATTATAAAACTTCAACCAAAAAAATTAATTTATAAAAAAAGAGTTCAACTTCAAACCAATTAGTTGAATTTTTATTCCAAAAAGAATAATTCCGAAAAAAATGGAGTATTTGATATTCTAACCACAAAATATTTTAACTTTTAATCAAAAACAGTTGAATTCAAGCAAAAAGGCGACTTTCCAACATGAGTTCAATTTTCAATTACGACAATGTTCTCAGTCAAGGAAGAGAAGAAATTGCAAACTGTTGAATTTTGAATAAAAGATATTAGTGCTCTACCAAAAAGAACGATTTTTTTGTAAAATAGTTAATCACAGTAATATAAAGCTACTTTTACAAAAAAATCATTGTTATACAATTCTATTCTGCGATTCAAAACAAAATTGAGCACACTCTCAAAAAAATTTCCTGTATTCAAAGAAATTCCCTGACATCACCAAAACTTGTACAAAAATAGTTAATACAATGACTGAGTGATAATCTGAAGAATAATTAAAATATTGAAAATCTTGATTAATGAACATACGATTTTTAACGATTACTTCAAACAATTAATTTTTTTTTCAGTCAAAATATTGATAAAGATTGCAAGGAAGTTTCACAACTCTGGAACAATTCAATTTTAAAATATCCTGGGAATCTCTCCAAACATTTCAAAATTCATAAAAAGCTCACTTTTTCAAAACAATGAAAAATGTACGTTTGAATAAAAAACTGAATTATCTACAATTTTTAAATTATTTTTGAATCGTTTCAAAATTTTTAAATATCTCTTAAACTTATTACTCAATTTACTCAATTTTTTATTTTTAAAAGAAAATTAATTTGAAATTTTTCTATGAACCTTAAGAAAATTTTACCATTCCCTTAAAACCTTTCAAAATTCTTAGAAACCCTCTACATTTTATTTTTTAAATCCTCAAAAATCTACATATTTTTTTTTAATGTCATCTTCCCAAGATTTCAATTATTTTTTAATCTTTTAAAAAATTCTAAAACATCTTTTAAAATCTTCAGAATAAATAACTATTATTCTTTTAAAATGAAATATAAATTATTGAATTCTCCCATAAATCTTATTTTCGGTATGGATAATTTTGTTATCGATACCGACAATTTTTACCAATTATAAGGAAAGAACTAATATTAAAAATTAATTACAATTAAAATTTTCTTCTCATCCATCATGTTTAGAATCATTTATAAATAAATTTCCATCGAGACATAAAATAGTTATTATAAAATTTTGATTTACAAAATTGATTGATTAAATTTTGGATATTTTTTGATAGATAAATAAACTGAAAAAAGCCGACAAAATTCATATTCCCGAAGTTTCGCAACCAATTAGGGTTTCAACAATAATGTGACAGATATTTTGTTAATTTACTTATAAATTAATTTTGTATTTTGATTAAAAAATTATGTAACTTATAAGAAAACAACATTCGCTTGCGTAAGACTCGTGTTTTTTTCTTCAGTTTTTCTTTTTTTCTTTAGTTTTTCTTTAGTTAGTTACATGTGAATGAAAAGACTCATTTATTGCACAGGTTTAGAGATTAATAATCCTGATTATTTAAAGTACTTCTATATTTATTTACATCCTACAAAGTACAAATTTGAACCTAAAACTATTTCTCGTAATAAAATCCATTTTCTGTTAGTCAACATTTTTGTAAGCCACCAAGTATGAATTCACTATTTACAGCGTGAAATTTCTGGGGGGGGGGGCGCCTTCCTGAGCATAGATTAGTTATTGGGTTATGAAATCTGCTTCGACATACTGTTTTTTTTTAAGAGCCTGATGAAAAAATAGATTTTGCCCCTGAGGGTCGACTATTAACAATGCTCGGTCCACCTGTCCTTAAGAAACTGAACACGCGAAATCGCGATTGCACGTTACATCCATTAGCTTCACCTATAGGAAGATCCTCAAAAAATAAAAAATAAATAAGAATAGAATATCAAATTTCTTGCAAATCATTTCTGATGTTAACTCTTTCGCTTGAATTCAGTTATCGTTCCCTGGTTGGATTGAGAAGTTGATGAGAAAGGTTTTTCAACCCTGTTGGAATTATATTTTGTATCGATTTTTCTGTAACCATTTGCACTCATTTTTATTTGGCCAATTTGCCATTTGTCCAAAATTTTCATTCTTATGAATCTAAAAATTGCGTCGACATAAAGATAATGTCGAGGAATTGAAATCAGGCAATCATAATTTTTAATTTTTGTTTCTTATCCATTTGGATGTATAATGAAATTTCTGTTACATGACTATTAATTCAGTCGTTCAAATCACCCTTCCCATACTTTCCCTCCCCTATTCACCCTTCTTCCCATTCTTTCGCCTCTTCCCCCTCTCCTTCACACACTCCCCCTCTCCCTCATTAACCCTACTTCCTCTTCCTTCTCCTACTATCCCAGCCCTTACTTCCTCCCTAACTTCCCTCAAATCCCCTACTTCTCCTTCCCCTACTTTACCTCTTCCCATTTCCACACTTCACTTCACACACTCCCCCTCTCCCCCATTAACCCTACTTGCTCTTCCTTCTCCTACTATCCCAGCCTTTACTTCCTCCCTAACTTCCCTCCCATCCTCTACTTCTCCTTCCCCTACTTTCCCTCTTCCCATTTCCCCTAATTCCCTCCCCTCACTTCCCCTCGGGGGAAAAATTCGACCGACGGAATGACACTCAACCCAAACTGTGAGGGTTTCTGCCCCGGGTTACGAAACCCTCACAAGTAGTCATAATAGGCGCCACGCGCCTACAAAAAAGGGTTCCGTAGCCTACTAAGACGTTAATTAAATCATTCAAACCTCCCCCTCCCATGCTTTCTCACCCCTACTCCCTCTGCCTTCCCTTCTCCCTTCCTTCTTTTCCTTCCCTCCCTTCACCCTTTGCTTTCCCTCCCCACCCCAATTTCTCCCTCCTCTACTTTCCTCTATCCTCACTTTCCCAGTTAACACTCCCCTGCCCCACCCCTTACTTGCCCTACCTTCCCTCCATAATTTCTCCTTACTTTCTTCACTTATCCTTCCTTAAATTCCCCCACTTCCCCTCCACTCACTTCCCGTCATTTTCTCCACTTCCCCTCTTTTGATTTACCCTACTCCCTAACCCCTCATTTTCCCTCACTTCCCCTCTCCCAATCCCCCCTACTTTCCTTCCCTCATACCTCTTACTTCCCTCATTTCCCCTAATTCTCCTTCTATTCTGTGTTGACCAGTGATTGTTGATTCTCTTTTGTTGAAGCTCCTCCGACTTGAGCGAACACATTCTCATCACGTGTCTCGAGAGAAAAAAAAAGTTGAATGCGAATTTCCAGATCCAATCTAAAAAAAATTTGGTGAATAAACATTTTTTTGTACCTTGTATCTTTTTGTCCAAAAATTTAATTGCTTTATTTTCAATGTCTTTCCAGGATCGAAACAAAAACTATGCGTCTTATCAAAAAATGATCAACAACAAATTTGTTGCTCTTTTTTGGGTGAACAAGTTTTGTTTCTTTATTTTTTCATGGCTTGTCTCGTTTGTCCAAGAATTTGATTTTTCTATTTTTAATTTTTTTACTAATAAAACCAAAACTACGCGTCAGATAAAAAAGGATTATCAACGAATTTGTAGATCTTTTTTTGGTGCACAATTTTGGTCAATTCGTTTTTTCTCGTATCGTGCATAGCTTGACCGCAAAATGGAATTTTTGATTTTTCATTATTTTTTGTACGATCAAAATTTGAATTTTCAAGAAATTTCAAAAAGTTGTTATGATAATCTTGTAGGGCTTCCAAAACTCAACGTTCTTTTTCTCTTGACTTTTTTCCATATCGTTCGTTGTTTGGCTTAAAATTTTCATTTTCGTTTTTTTTTTTTTTGAATTTCGAAAATGCTATATACACGGAGTCCCATTTTAATCTATCACCCCAAATATCTTCTAAAATACTTTATCTACGAAAAAATGGTTCGGACAAAGGTTAACCAGGACTGAGGGGGACATAGGGCTGTACCATCAATTTTGACCTTGAGGTCAATTTTGAAGGTCATTTGAGTGTCAAGATGTAAAGCTAAAAGTAAGGTTGTAAGAGCTTTTTAAACAGTTGCCCTTCATTTGACTTCTCTTCAAAAGACTTTTTTTGACTTTTAACCTTCAAATGACCTTGACAATTTACCTGCAGTTCAAGATGGTCAAGGTGGTTCACATTTTTACATTCTATCGACTTGTTAAAAGCATCTTTAAGGTTTGCTATTCTCAGAACATCAATTGATTTCAAAAAATGGCATATGACAGTTATTCAAACACTTCACCTTGACATTTAACCTTTCTAAGGTCACAAAAGCAAATTTCTCATAAGAAATTTTTGACGTATAATTTTCCGCTGTTTTCAAAACCGGAGTCAAAAATAGGGGTTTCCATATAAAAAAGTCATCTTGACCCTCAAATGACCTTCAAAATTAACCTCAAGGTCAAAATTTATGGTACAGACTTTTGTCCCCCTCAGTCCTGGTTAACCTTTTTCCGAACCATTTTTTGGGAGCGAAACTTCTTTTAGAACAGGAGGGAATTGAAAAAATGAGCGACCGAACAAACGGAAGTCTCGGTCTCTCTTCTGCTCTTCTTCGTTATCACCACTGCTGTCACGCCGACCGAAGCATGTATATTCTCTCCCTCTCCCTCTCCCTCTCCCTCTCCCTCTCCCTCTCC